>CAUYRH010021267.1:0-54769 GCA_963574655.1 Perodicticus potto | reverse complement strand
ACACGAAACAACAAACCTACTAGAAGAAAACATTTAGGGAACTTCGCTAGACATTGGTCTGGGAGAAGAGTTAATGAGTAACATGGGGAAGGCACAGTAAACAAAAGTTAAAGTCCATAAATGGAATTATATTGAACCAAGCACCTTCTTTCTGTGCTGCAAAGGAAACAATGAACAGAGTCAACAGAAAACCATGGAGAAAATATTTGGAAACTGCTCATCTGAACAGGGAGTAAATATTGAGGACATACAAGAAACTCGAACATCTCAACAGAGAAAAGCCATTATGTTTAAAAATGGACAAATCATGTAAACAATATTGGTACAGGTTCTTTCTTAACTTCACCCTTGGAGTACAATGTGCAAGGGACAAAATACTTCACATACGAGAATATGCACTGTGGATAAGGAGCTTTTCCTGGATTGTATTGAGTTTTGCGCCCTCATTGGCATTTGCACGCCTGTCCCCTGGAACCTTCAGTAGGGGAAGAGTGGGATGCTAAAGTGGGCACCCTGTCTATACAGCCTGCTGTAGGCAGCGACTTCACATCTCTCTCTTCCTAGACAGTAATTCCAAGGATGCCGTGTCATGCCAGAAGCCACACACTCCTTCTCGGTCATAGAGCAGCGGTAAAGAAACAGGCCGATGACACATAGCATCTGTTCTTGCTGAGGTGCAGGCTTTTTGCAGCAGGAAGAGAAATCCCCAGGAAGTGCTGAACTTTCTGCATAGACCTGAAACCAGCCTTCAAGTCTGGTTTAGCGGCCACCCTGGTCACTCCTGGCCACCAGGGGGCTGTCTTCCCCTGGGAGGTCTTCAGGAGCCCACACACAGGCTGGACCCTGCTTTCTCTTTCCTTTTAGCTACAGCTACCATGATGTCACTGGCAGCGGAAATCCTGGAACGCCTGTGTGGCAGATGTCACTGCAGAGCATCGGTGTTCTCCATCAGCTCTGCTTTCTACTTGTGGTTTTCTGCTCTTTAGGGAAACCACGAAGCCCTAACGACAGCAGAAGAGAAAGCAGCTCTGTGTGCATGGTCAGGAAGATGAAGGCAGTGAATGAGCAGGGTCCCGTGGGGTTTCTGCCTGGTGCGGCAGGAAACCCACGTGCTATGAGCGTGTTCTGTGGACTGCTAAGTGAAGATGAGGATGGGCCTGTGCCAGACCCTAGATTCAGTAAATGGATCTAGCATATCTTCTGGATTTCCATCTAGATGGTTATTTCCCCTCTATCATGCACTTATTCAAGCCAACAATTTCTGAGTATAAAGAGGACACTTGTTTGAAAAGGGGAGTGACAATTTGGGAGCCTCTCCACAAAATTTGTTTCTTAGGCTGCATCCTTTGGAAGTTAGTGAATGGGAGGGCACAGTTCCTAACATCTTCATAAGAAGACAAGTAATATTCTCATCTACTATGGAGAAAAATAGGGAAACACCTACCAAACCTTGTTAATAACTCCTTACTCATGGAGAATGCTGTGTTAGTGCTTTGAAATCCATGTGTTCACTTCAGATTCACAAAACCTATACAATATGTAGAAAACTTTTTTTTTTTTTTTTACAAGAAACCCACTTCTCAGAGAAAGTAAGTGCATTTTGGAGCATCATCTCTTCACGCAAGCAGAATGGAATTGGAAGGTACAATTCTTTGCTATTTGTATTCCATATGACACTGTAAGGTTGATATTCTAAATTCCTGCAAGACCTGTCAAATCTCTCTTTCCTTCTCGATGAATGACTCCTCTTTCTTGCCCTGTCTGCATTTCTTTGGTTCTGTTGTACTTTCAGGTGGTATTGACCAAGGTTTTCTTTCTTTACCTTATTAATGAGAAAGAGATTCACTGATCCAGTTTCCCAATTTTATTTTATGAGGAAGTTTATCAGTTTCCCTGATAGTCAACATAGTGCAAAACTGATGAGCTGATGTAATTGGGAACAAATTATTATGTTATGATTGAAATAAATAAAATATATTAAAAATTGGATATGATTTGTCAATATATCAAAACCACAAAATCTATCTAGGGATATATATACTTTATAGAAGGATAAACTATGCAGATACAAAATCACCCACATTCTTTTCCAGGTTCAACCTGATTTCTCCCATCCATTTCAAAGGCAACCCTCCCATAACCATAACACTTTCTGTATATGTGGCAGTGATTTCTCGTTTCTCATTTCACTTTTCCACCTGCTCCAGTATGGTTTCCACTGATTACTTCTACCAAAACACCTCTCACTGTGCTGTCTGTTCTCCTGATAGAGTGCACATCTTCAATACACATTTCCATAAGTTCACTGATTCTTCCTCTAAGCACATTTATTTCCTTAAAGACCTTGTTATTGCCATTCTCCCCATCCTTCTAATGTAAGGTATTCCACCTCTGTTTCCTCTCTCCTGTCCCTGTAAGAGTGGAAGGTCCTCAGAGTCAAGCTTGAGTCTGTTTCACTCTCTACTATCTCTCCTCACATGACCACCTTCATATTTGTTCTTTCAGTTGCCAGTTGTGAGTTCCAGGCATTGAATTCCTTGGAAATGGCAAACTCATGCTCCCCAAGTGGTGATAAACATTTTTCACTTAGATATTTCACTGTCAATTTGTGAATAACATCATTGCTATCATTTTTTTCTTTCCTGGCATATCTTAGTCTACCTTCTATTGAGAGGATTGCCTGGGTTTTTTTTCTTCTCATTTTAACATTTAACTGAATTGATATTAATTTGCTATGGTTATTGTTTTTAGGTTTTTTCCCTACAAAAATCAAAGATCGAACAGAGCAAGAACTGAATTTGTTATGTTTACCTTTACATCTTGAATGAATCAGACAGCATTAGCTTCTATTAGACTAATTTTTACTTATATCCTGAATAAAACAATGATAGGCATGAGAATGTTACAACCCATTCTTTAATTAGTTTCATAATCAAACTTGAAGTTCCATTTTAGAAGAATAAACAAATATGGTAAGTTTTCCTTAGTAAATATTTAATGAACAATGCAAAATAATAAATTGGCTGAATATAGACAACATATTGTATTATATTAACAAAATCATAAAGTTGCACATTATTATTTGAACAAAGATAACTTAAATCTTATAAATAGTTGAATAAATAGATATTTAAATAAAGAATAAATAGATCCATCATCAAGGTCATGTGTAAATGACAAGTACCTATTGCCTGACATTCCCAAAAATGCTTGAAATATTCGATAACCCTTTGGTTATAACAAAAATGAGAGTTTTGAAATGGGAGAACTCATGAAAGAGTGAGACAGTGATGGTGTCAATGGAATGGTTGTCACGTTGGACCAGTCTCATTCCTCTCTCCTTAATCTTTCTTGCAAGCTTGTTGTTGAAGAAAAGGATCTCAGGATTTCTGCTCTGACGACCTCCCAGGCACAGGGGCTGTATTTCTTCTCTTTCAGGTAGAGAGTGATTCTTTGGAAGTAGCTCCTCACGGCCAGCATGGAGTCCTCGTTCATTGGGGCAGTCTCTTCCACTCCCTCCTCTGGCATCAGACAGGCTTCCAGCTCATTCAGCTGCCGATAGAGGCCAGTGCAGAACTGGTCTAGGAGGGTCTTATTCCAAGCCTCAGATGAGTCGTTTGTGCTGAAGAGGTTGAAGGTCTGCCGGATCATCTCATGGAGGATAGAGGCGGCTTGAGCCTTCTGGAGCTGCTTGCCACGCAGGTCCTCCTGGGGGAATCTGAAGTCACTCCTGTCTTTCAGGCAGGAGAAAGGAGAGATTCTCCTCATTTGTAGCAGGGGAATCAAGGCCCTCCTGTTGGCCAAGCTGTGGGACTGAGGCAGATCACAGCCCAGAGAGCAGATGGACGTGCCGCTGAGCACTACCAGGGCCATCAGGACAGAGAAGGGCAAGGCCATTGTGGATGTTGAAAATGCTGCTGGGCTGGCTGAGGTGGATGACCCTGAGTCTTGGTCTGCAGGTTCTCTGAGGATGTTGCTTTGGGCCTTGATCTTAAATAGGGAACATAACTTTTTTCTGCTTTCTGGATGTCCCCACATTACTTCTTACTTCTCTTTTTGCTTTCTTTATGTACCCTCTACTTTGGTTTAGATCATATTCTCACCTGTGTTATTTTCATGTTCTTTTCATTTTTGTTTTCCCACTCATTGACCAGTGAGCTTTTTAAGGTTATTTTTAACTGAAGCTCTGTAAAACTTTCATATAGATAAACTACATCTCTATATATGTATTCCATGTATTTCTCCACTACTCATACAATGAATGGCAACATTGAATCTCTGTATTAAATGTAGGGTTGAAAATGTACTATAAATGAAAATTTTAAGTTAAAATGCAGAATCTCTGTTTACCAACTATTGACTTTTAACTTAACTTCATGACTAAGTTTGGTTAGTGACTTTAGTCTTTTTGGAAAGTACTTTGGAGTATACTCATGGATCTAAAATTAGGCCTCCCATTTGATAGTGAAATTCCTCTACTAGGTATAAACCCAGATGATTAAAAGTTAAAATTAAGAAATTCTGTTTACAAACTGTTGACTTTTAAATTCATGACTAAGTTTGGTTAGTGGCTTTAATATCATTTAATTACTTAGACAAATTGTAATGTGCCAAAAACAGAAATAATTATGAAAATATGTATATAATAGTACTTAATATAGTGAAATACAGAATAATTCCTCAAGTAGGCTAAATTCTATTATAATTTCAATCTTTAACATTTATTTCCGTGTACTCAGATTTAATTTTGGTTCATAAAAACATAGCAAAGTTACTAACAGAGAAATCAAGAGGAGCTCCAGAAGGCTCAAGCCATCTCTGTCCTTCACGAGATGACCCAGCGGACCTTCAACCTGTTCAGCACTGACAACTCATCTGATGCTTGGTATATGACTCTCTTAAACCGGTTTGATTAATATATACAACAAGTATGCTCATATTTTCAACCCATTTTATTTATGAGAAAGCAGAGACTGTAAGAGATTAAGTGGGTTTCAGATAGTCACATCTTCATCAAGGAAAATGCTATTTCAATGTCAAATCTTTAATGTAAATTATGGGTGATTTTATAAGTTTTGTATACTGAATTTCTATTATAATTTTCAAATAACTTTTTACTCTTGCATCATACACAACTCTCCTTTGCTCCCTGCATTTCCAAGGTCCATGTTGTATTTTCATCTGTTTTAACCAGATTTTTTTTCTTTACTTTAAGTATAAATAGGGATTCTCTGATCCAATTTCCCACTGAAGGAAGTTTCTCAGTCTTTATGTCTATAGTAATTTGGTTATTTTAAAATCAATATCAGATTGTAATAATAATGAAATCAGGAAAAATTGCTAAGGATTAATATGGAAGGATTCTTCTTATATGTAGCTCCTCCAGAAAATGAAATGTTGTATAAAGCAGCAGTGTAAGTGCTGTAAACTGAGACAGGGGCCTGGTAGGCCTTTCTTGATAACAAGTCATAGGCCCAGAACCAAGGTCCTTGATAAAACAGAAGACAGCAGAGAAACCTGCCCAAAGCAGCTCAAACCCAGATGACCACAAACATGACCTCTGTTACCCTCACTGCTCATTATAGCCTGCTTAGCATGGATTACCTGTATTAGCCTACTAAAAGGAACTCCTTCCCACCAGTGCCATGCAGGTCACAAGTGCCATGTCCATTCCTGGAAATTATCCTACATGCTTTAAAAAGAGAAGGAACTCTTAGCTCCTAGAACTCCCAGGATTTTCCCAGAAATTTTATGGCTAATCCTCTCTCTACTTAACATTAGGTATAAAAGAAGACCCCGGAGCCTCACAAGGTGCTACTCTCCGTTGCTCTCAGAGATAGCTGCTGCCCTGTCTATGTGTCAGCCACCCTACTCTATTTTCTTTCTATCTCAGTAAACTTACTTTTGCCTTACTCTATTGGCTCGCTCTTGAATTCCTTCTTTCACGACACCAAAAACCCACTTGGCCATCAGGCTGTACCCCAGTTTGGGGGTGCACTTTTCTACATCAAAACTAGCATGAAAATGATGCAAGTGAAGTAATTTAATAAAATGAATAATTACAGGAATCACTATATTTTCAGTATTAATTAATGTTTTGATTAAGAATTGAATTAGTTATGTATCCCTGCCTAACGAATTCACAAAAACTGAAGCAACTTACTGATATTTAATGTTGTATTAATTATGACAATGATAAATTATTGTAAGTAATTAGATGTGTCATGCTTTAAACTAAATGTATTAAGTCTATTAATATAATTTGCCAGCGTATCAGTTACATGAAATTTATCTAGAAAAAAATTGTACCAAAGGAAAAATTATGCACAGAAAAAATAATCCCCATTCCATTCTATTGCCTTCTCCACCTCACCCTGCCTGCTCTTCTCTTCTGTTCACTTCCACCTACACCGGAATGGATTCTGCTTAGGAATCCTACCAAACCATTGCTCATTAAGGGTGTCAGTGCCATCTATTTCCTGAGCTGATAGACAGCTTCAATTCACACCTCCCACGAATCCACTGATTCTTCTCTGCACATTTATTTTCTTAAATACACTTTTATCATGAAAGTCCCCTGTTGTCCTTCATACGTATGCTCATTCCTCCTCAGTTTCCTTTGTTGCAAATGATCTAATGAGAAGAAGAAATGGCCCTTTACCCCTCTTTAAAAGTTAAAGGTCCTCAGAATCATGTTGAAAGCCTTTCTCCCTCTGCACTCTCTCCCCACGGGAGCACCTCCATTTCTGGGCTTTCCCTTACCACACAGGAACCTCCAGCAACCCCAAACCTTGTGAAATGCAAACTCATACATCCATCTGGCAGTAGGCATTTGCACTTAGCTGTCTACCAGTCAGCTTATAAACTTATCTCTGCATTTGTTTTTATTTCCCAATATGCCTTGGTTTTCCCTCTGCTGAGAGACATTCAGTTGGTTGTTCTTTCTTCTCATTAGAGCATTTGTTAAAAATGGTATTCAGTGTGATTACTATTTTTAAGACTTTTCCCTACAAAAATAAAACACACAAGAGAGCAGAAATTGTTTTTGTTATGGTTACCTTTATATCCTGAGGACAACATATAATCTAGTTTAGAGAAAGTACATTTTTAGCAAAAACTTTAATGTAACAATGATGAGTAAATGAATTATCTTTAACCCACTGTTAATCAGGTTGTACAATTCGGCTTGGAGTTTCATTTTAAAGAATAAACAAATATAAGAAGTTTTATATAGTAAAAATGTATTGAACAAGGCCAAATAATAAATTGACCAAATATAAGAACATATTTGATATATTAACCAAGTGTGAAGATGCATATAACATTATATGAACAAAAATAACTTAAACTTCATAAATGAATAAATAAATAAATATTTAAATACACAATAAATAGATAATACAGAACCATCACCTATAAAGCACTTCATACCTATACAGTTGGAAATCATGTTGCTTAACACTCCTGAAAATATCTGAAACACACATTCAATTTGCGTCGTGGCTATAGCAAAAATGAGAGTCTTTGAACTGGTAGAACTCATGAAAGTATGAGATGGGGTCAGAGTCAATGAGAATGGTTGCCATGTTGGATTAGTCTCATTCCTCTCTCCTTAATCTTTCTTGCGAGCTTGTTGTTGAAGAAAAGTTTATGATTTATAAAAACACATAATACCGATATGACATATTTTTAAATATTGAAAACTCCTAAAAACTATCTTAAAATAAGTAATTTTTAATGTTTATTTTTAGTATTCTGAATATTTAATTTTGTTTCATAGGGAAAATTATTTTTATTTTTAACTTTAGTAGCTCCTAGATATTGATCCAGGCATGGTCAACATTTTTTTCTTGTCATCATTTGTCATAATTATTAATGTGTTGAATAATTTTAGCATAGTAGAATTAAATAATAAAACAAAAAATATTTATGCTTCATTCTCAAATTCACAACAGATGTGGAAGCCCTATCAAACATAAGCCACAAGACAGCCAAAGGTAGCCCATACTAATGGAACCACATCTCATGGTATGACTTACAGTTTGAGTGAAAAATGTGAAGAAAGTCCACCAATTCCAGCTGTCTACTTGACATAAGTTTGGAGCACTCATCTTAAATACATTTTATATCTTTCATGAACTCAATGTCAATGGTTCTTAAGTGATACACAAGAAAACACAATGAAAGTAAATACAAAGGACTAGGTTTTGTTAGAGTTGAGCTTGAAGGGCCAGAACCCTTGTAATATATAAGATTTGTTTACACCCCCAAGAACTCAGTTTTACACCCTTAGGAGAAACATCATTGCCAATGAAAATATATGAATTTGACTTTTAAAAAACTTTTGCATTATCATTCAAATATCCCAAAGAACCTTAAGACATTTCAAGTCTGAGTAGATTCTTATCAAATGAAAGGAAACCATCTTTTCCAAAAAATCAATAGAGGATGCAAAATAAAGTGTGTACAATTATTTTGTGTAGCTTTCAAGACACCACATATCCTCCTTTCTCATTTCTTTTGTCATAGCAAAAGTTGCCACTTTTACCTCCCAGTAAGTGCGGATTTAAAGAAAAAATCTATGTGTAAATGTGATAAAAATGTAAGTACTATTTTGTTGGAGAAAAAAAGGACAAAATGTAAATTAGCTACATTCACCCCAGGCAAGATGGTGATTAAGGATGGATAGAGCAGAATCAAAATGGTGGGAGTGCCTCAGCTCAAAGGTGGCAAGCAAGCATGGACTGAAAGAAAAGTATCACTCCTGGCCCAGTGCGTGTTTTCAGCTTTGATAAATTCAGCTTTAATAGAGAATTGGGGGAGATATGTCAACTACAAACAAGAAAGGCTAGCTTGTGAGAACACAGTATTATCTCTGGATGATGGAAATGCGTAGTTACATCAAACTCTCTCCCAGTGGATACTGCAAACTTAGAACATCAATATTTTTCTTGTCATATCTTCCAAGAAGCAAAGGAATAGATGATTTCAGTGAACACCCTTCCCAACATAACAGAGTTCGAGTTAGATAATAAAGATAATATTAAAAAAATAATTATATAAAGTGTTTGCTTTCAGTAGAGAAATGAAGAAAGTCCAGGACATTGGAGGAGAAGGACTGAGATCACAAAAGACTCTGAGTCACCTGACTTGTCAGCTGATTGATGCTTTTTATTTTGTAGGGCAGCAGAGTTCCTTTCAGGTTACTTTTACTGAGAAAAGTTATGAGTCACTTTGAGAAAATAGGCTGACATGATGAGTGATGTCTGGGTAGAACTAAAGAAGTGTTGGGGAAAATGAGTATGTTTGCAGAGATGGAGAGTATCTTGACATAAATGAGCATAGATGTGGAGCAAGCCATTCCTTTGGCCTTCCATTTGTGAGGTTAACTTACCTATCCTTACCCTGCAATTTTGTTAGGGTTTACACATTCACACACACACACATATAATGAATAATAATTTGCTTCTTGTTATCTCCATTCATTTTCCATAGGATAGTGGGGTCTATTTTTTAGTTATTTCCAAAATGTGGCATGAGTAAGTAGAGAGCTACTGCATGTAAATAACAAACCAAAGTCCATAGTAGTTTGGATTTTGGATTTTGAGTTCTTGGTTAAATGTTTTTGCCTGTTCAAGGTTTTATTCTTCTATGTGTACATCTATATTCTATCTTCTAGTTATTGGCTTTAGTAAGATTATCTCTTTTCTACATAGGTCTATTAGATACCTATGATCAGAGAAATCATCTTATTCAGCCTTGTCTCCTACGTATCTTAGCCCAGTCCCTGTCATTTTAGGAGCTTAGTCAACTGTCATGAAAAAGAATAATCATTATGACAATGGAAGAAAGAATAATCCTGGGTGGTGCCTGTGGCTCAAAGGAGTAGGGCACCAGCCCCATATACCAGAGGTGACAAGTTCAAACCCAGCCCAGCCAAAAACTGCAAAAAAAAGAAAGAAATAATAATCCCAATACAAACTAGATATACATAATGATTGAGGGGATTATAGATCACAAGACACTATGTAAATTCTTCATGATTTTTTATAACTGAAGAGTATGTGGAGTATTCAAAACAAAAGAACACTGATTTTAGGAACACTGCACAAACTTGCATTTTTAACATGTAGAATATTGGGTTGAGAACAAGTGCCTGGTTACCTGAACTGCCTAATCATACTTACCTTGTCTCCTCATGTAATAAGGAAACCCCTTGAGCTTTACAATGTGTTCTAAGCCCTTATCCCCATACCCTCAGCCATTTTTCATCTTTAACTTATGCCTTTGGAACCAACTTAAATGCTTCTTACTAAGACTCAGTGATATGGAGAACTCTAATGAATGGCATCCATAGCATTATTTTCCCTGACTTTAAATTGTGGAATCAGACTTTGCTACAGATTTTTCTAAAAGTGTGGTCAACATTAACATTGCTTATCTTTCCCCCTAAAAATAGCACTAGCACAAATATTAGAAAAATGAAGAATAGTCTTCAAAAATTTTGCCTTCTCTTCCCACTAGTCACTCAATTAGACTCACTTTCCAAACTTCTTTGCACTTTGGTATCCCATGAGAATAAATTCATGTCAAGTAAATATGGATGGAAGTGATTTTTGCCCTTTAATGTCTTGACATCTTGATATGATCTGCCACACTGCCTTATCTTTGCAACTGAGTAGAATAAACTTAAGTTCCACAGCCACATTTGGGGCTCTATGTTGGTTGAAGATATCAAGGCCACAAGTATTTAGGGGGCAACCAAAGGAACATTTAATCAAGAATTTCTACATTGAGCTCTTATATGAAAGAAAGAGCAATTTGTGTTATGATCTAATTACTGATAGTTTTCTGTTGATCTGTTTTAGCAGATGATAGCCTCAAACTTAACTGACAGATGTCTTTTAAAAATACCATCCTGTGGAAAATTTTCCAAAAAACTAAGTGATTCTCTTGCCTCCACCTCCCAAGTAGAGTAGCTGGGACAACAGGCGCCCACCACATGCCCAGCTATTTTTGTTGTTATTGTTGACATCGTTGTTTAGCCTGCCAAGGCTGGTTTCGAACATGCCAGCCTTGGTGTATGTGATCGGAAGCTTACTACGGGCGCGTCCGGGTATCCTGGTTTTTGCTGTTGTTTTTGTTTGTTCTTTTGTGTTTGGTTGTTTTTGTTTTGTTTTGTTACAAAAGAACTCATTTTCAGGGACTTGAGCACTCCAGATCCCACACATTCTAATTCTTAGCGCTTGCAGCTGTAGTTGTGTGCCCGGGGTGAGCTGTAGGGACAGCTTTGAGCAACCGAAGTGCGCAGACCAGGGGCCTGGAGTAGATGGAGTGCTGTGGCCCCACAGTATGAGTCAGGTCAGGCGCTAGCAGGGACCAGAGGAAATGGAGCTGCAGCCCTGTGCAGTGTGCTTCGTTTTCCGATGGCTCATTCTACAACCATACCTTAACTCAGTTGAAAAAATACTAACTCAAATATGTCAAAATTCACAGAATTATTTTATGTTTAAATATTTTATTTATGCCCATGAAAGAATTTTATATGGTTTTACTTTCCTAAGCTTTAAAGGAAACAAACTCAACAATGCTCTCAAGATTACTTTTCATTTTCAACTGAAAGAATTGTCATGCTTAACAATTTCTCTCACTCATGGCTCTGCGACAATCTTAGATCATTTTTTTTTTTTTTTTTTTTTTTGGCCAGGGCTGGGTTTGAACCTGCCATCTCCGGCATATGGGGCTGGTGCCCTACTCCTTTGAGCCACAGGTGCCACCCAATCTTAGATCATTTTTATGTAACTTCAAGTTACTAAGGCTTCTTTCTCAGGAGCCCAACTTGCCTTGTGTTACTGAAAAGAGGTGTTGTGTACAGCACTTAGCACGTCAGAACTTTTCATTTTCTTGAGAATTTTGTAGACTTAGTGGAATTTGCCATAAATTGTTGCACTGTGAAGGACTGTTAAGAATTTGCAAGGCTGGATCATTGCCTGTCTTTTCCTACAATTTGATATAGCCTCTATGTTTAGGCATTATTGTATTAAAATATTACTTTTCTTGATTCTTAGATTTCTTGCCTCCTTAATTTCTATTCTTAGGGGAAATGCTCAATCACTTCCCTAATATATGTACCAGTCCAGGGAATTGCTTTTGAATTAATATTGAGAAATTCCATGGGTGAAAATTAAGAAATTCCCCTGTCCAATCATCCTCCCACCATACATACTGTATATGTCTGTATATATACATAATATTTATACACATGAAGTTTTTATGTTTATACTATATATAATATAAAGGGTGGACATAAAATTAGTGTGCAATTTAAAGTTATACCTTTTAAATTGCACAAGAACTTTATGTCCACTCTGTGTATTTATAACACTTACAAATATAGGCATACATCTTAACAACAGGATATGTTTTAAGAAATGTGTCTTTAGATGATTTTGACCTTGTTGAAACATTGAACGTACTTACACGAATCTACATAGTGTAGCCTACCTACTGCAACCTAGACTATATGGAATAGCCGATAGCTCCCCGAGTACAAATCTGTGCATCATGCTGCTGTCGTACATATTACAGGTAACCTATGGGTTACTGTTACATGTGCACTCCCTTATTGACTAAAATGTTAACCCATGCCTTTGAAAGCATCACCAAAGTTGGTTTGATACTAGCTGAATATTAGGGAAAGCATTATTTATTTTATTTATTTATTCTTTTCATAGAGAAGTCATATCAATCAGACAACTTGCTGAGATGCTAATTTCCCAGAAAGTGCTTCAAGTGGGCTGTGTAGTTCTTCTGTGCCAGGCATAGCTTTGACAATTAGAACCTGGGCTCTGCCTTGTCACACGTCTATAGGCACAGTCCTCCCAGAGTTTCTATTTGGGGATCCCAAGGTCCCAAGTGCTGAGCATGTCAGGGGAGCCACAAGCAAAGCTTCTCTTGATTTGACTCGGGTGAATGTGGGCCACATAGATGATTGTGATATTTACTATACTGATGCTAAAGGTAACTATTATTTACTATGCTCAGAGTCTTAGCTAGGACTTTGCAAACTTTAATCTTTACAATTTCCTATGTGACAACTAATGCACTGGCCTCAATATTTTAGAAGTGGAAAGAAAATTCTGATGTCATTTACCTTCCCAGGAGCCATAAATGTTGTCAGAAAACAGAGTTTTCTACTGCCTTCCAATTCCCCTCTTCATTAGCTCTAAGTGCTTTTTAGCTGCACTAAGCATGCTAGCATTTAATTAATCATAATTGTGTCTTTAATATCTGTCTTGCCTGCTCCCTGGAGGTAAGTCACCAACCTGTCTTACTTATCCCTGAATCCACATCGCCAAGAACATTGTCACATATATGCAGTCAATACGCTTTTATTGACAGAATGAAGATAACTGGATGGCTTAAGCCTTGGTGCAGTTATTTATAGGCTGAATCAGAAAACACAAACTACGGCTTCTGTAAAGAAAGATAGAAGAAATCAAATCTAGTGCATTTGCCTCTAAAAAGGGAAATGCAAAGAGGCAAAGCAACTTATATTTCAATGCAATTTATGAAGTCTAAAAATAATGTCCAGGATCAAAACTCTAAGTATTATTACTAGAATAAAAAACAAACATAGACTCAGGACTTTATTTCACCATTGGGTCTCATGTGAATGAACACAACTTATTAGATTGAGATTTCTGTCATTTTCTGAGTGCATTAACACCATTGTAATAATACAAAAGAAGTGTTGAAGTCATGAGATTATCTGAGGCCCATAAATAAAAGAGAAAGTGAACACGTGGAAACAAATTTGGGGTAAGTATAACAACTGAAAATCCTGGAGGAATGTTCCGAGCAAGCAGGTGCTGATATAACTGGGTAAAGGCTCACTGCATTGAGTTAGCTGTGGCTCACAAATCCCTTCCCCCATGATTTGTGGGACAATGCTCTCTGGCTCTCTCTGCACCCTGAGCTATGACCTGGCCCACAGCTCTGGCCTGACAAAGCAGGAGACCTTCACAGTCCTGTGCCATATCAGGAAGGTCTTCCTTTTATTCCTACCTGAAGAGCAAGTGTTTTCAGGCTTCCTCTGGAAGAACTAACTGCCTGCTAATTCCAAAAGGCTCAGACCACCTCTCTTCAGCATGAGATTATCCAGCCAGTTGTCAACTTTTTCAAGAAAGAGGGCTGACATTCCTCACTGCATGTGATCAGCAGCTGGAATTTCTGGAGACTTATTTGGTGCAAGAGATGGAAGAGACCTCCAGCCTGAGGAATGAAATCTAATTCCAAAGGATTATTCCCAGGGAAACAGTGTCTATCTCAGTGATTTTCAACTGGTGTACCATCAGAGGATCTTACATGTGCCATGAAAAATTTTTAAAGGTCATTAATGAAATTATTTTCAAAAGAAGTTCAAAGCACAGTAAGTATATTCTTTTTATTTTGATCAACATAAATTAAGTGTGTTGTGGAAGTTTAACTGTAGGTTTGAGTGCGCCATGAGATTTTTAAAAAGGTTGAAAAATAGTGGTCTATCTGAAAAAGAAAGTACACAGCTTCTGTGTCTGGGACATTGTCAGAATAGAAATTATAATAAGAAGTGAAAATCGTGAGTGCTTTCCCTGTGTCACAAATTCAATGAAAACCCCAAGAGATCTGAAAGAAGATTTAGACTTACTCCCACTTTTTGTTAATTGGATCTCATCTACATGTGTGTTGCCTCAAGCTTATAAAATTCACTCAATTCAAAGATGTTTATTTCTGCTTCAGTTATAAAACGTATTGAGTCACTTTTATTGGATTGGTTTTCAACAAGAAGAAATACTACAGTATTTTCTAATATAAAGAAATTCCATTTGTAATATGTAATAATTAAAATTTATATCTACAGTAATTGCTATTCAGGTACTTTCAAGATTTTTTCTTTATAAATGTAGTCAGCATTGCCTTCTGCTTCTGTAGTTTGGCAAAGGATGTGGAGAGTTAGATCTTTACTGGGAAAGTTCGGTATTATTCCTACTCTTAAAGAGACACAAAGTGTCTTCAAACATTTAATCTGCTTTCAGACCCAGAGCCCAGAATTGGCTCTAGTCATTTCATTGCTTCCTAAAATATTTTGAAGTGTTGCTGCTCCAGTTAATTTATCGGTTTTTGTGAATATATATTGGTAAATGAAACAAAGATACTACTTTCTTTAGTGGAGCACTGCACCAAGTAAATAGGGTTTCAAAGGTAAATAATTAGATGGAAACCTTCTCTAGAACTCACAAGGCACTAAACAGATTAAAGTAACTGGGAGCTAATTCAGTTTTATTTATGTTTTCTTAGAAAAGTCACACATAATTCAGTTTCAGCAGTTGCACTAACTAGAAACTGACATGAAATATGAAATCATCCACCTTGAAACTTCAGCAAGTCTGTAGTGAATACACCTTCTATTTTCTGGCACTGCAAAGGAGGCCAGGTACAATGAAAAAATTAGACACTTATCCTGCTTCCAGGGAGATTCTGGTGTGGGCAAGTGCACATTCAATGAAAGTCATGCCGATGGCTGTGGCAGGGAAAGTACAGGAAACTGGGAGCATGTAGGACTTGTGTGAGTCAGGGACAACTTCCCTGACTTCCCTTGTGCTTCCAGAACAAGCAGCAGCTTACGCTGGCAACTAAAGGCTCTTTAGGAGTTAGCCAAGTAAATGAGTGATGATCGAAGTGTTTCAGAAACACAGAGCAGCAAATGTGAAAATAGGGTGGCCAGAGGGAGGATGTATGGAAGAATGGAAAGAAGACATAAGTACGTAAAAGTGGAGAGGAGGAATGGAGGGAAGAAGACGAGAGCAGAAGGTGGCGAAGAAAGGGGAGATTACATCATAAAACGCTTTGCAAACAAATTTGGGATCATCATTTACAGAAATGATCATTGGAAATGTTGAAGTGCTTCAAGTAGTTGTGTTGGTAGATTCAAATAAACATTAGAAGGACTCTTCTAGATGCCATTGGAAAACAGGTTGGAGAATGAGTGTGTATGTTGTGTAGGAATGAGTAAAGTGGATCCATTAGGATGGAGTCATTACACCCAAGAAGAAAGATTATAGGTTTATAAGATATTTATACTGGTTGCATTAGTAAAGAGTCTAGTTGAAAGGAAAAGTGAATGACTAAACAGAGGAACAGATATTTAAAAGATACAATGCTCATAGAACTATTGTGATGCTTTAGAAACAAGTTCTAGATTAAATCTTCATAAAAACACCACTAATCAAACCAGAGAACTGGCATGATGACAAAGACAAAAACAAACAAACAGAAAACATTTCTGCTGATCCTGTGCCATTAAGAACTGCAGAAAGGAACTGCTATTAAATGATGCTCTTTCTTTACCAGAAACTTGAAGTTGCTACCCTGAGGAACCACCTGAAACAGAGCACATAGGACCCTCACAGAGAAGCTGTTCCTGTCATTGCACACTTCATGATCAAAATCTTAGAGGTCTTGTTCAAATGCTCATATCCTATTTAAGGGGGGGCTGGAAATTTTCACTGTGTTGCTTACATGGGCATATTACTTTTCCAGTGATGCATAATTAATTACCCACAAATTTAGCAGCTTAAAACAACTAATGTTTGTAACCTCATATTTTTCTATGTATCAAAAATTCAGAGGATAGCTTCAGTGGTCTCAGGAGTCTTCATGAGGTTACAGCGAAGATGTCAGCTGGGGCTGCAAGCATCTGGAGGATCTGTTTCTAACATGGATCACTCCCATGTCTACTGAAAAGAAGGCTCAGTTCCTCATCTTTGTGACAGGGGCCTCTGTCCATGGAGCAATGTGGTATGTTCCCACAGCACAGCATCTGGCTCCTACTGGAGGGAGTGATCAAAAGAGAGAGAACCAGAAGAGGCCATCAAATCTTTTGTCACCTAGTCTTAGAAGTAACATTCCATCACTTCAGTTATATGCTGGGTATTCATTAAGTGAGATTCACTAAAGGCAACACATAGTTGAGGAGAGGTGAAGGAAAGAGTATGAGAAAATTTGTGAATATATTTTAAATCAACTATAGCTAGAGAAATAGGATTCGTAAGGTGAGAACATCTCAAAATGTAGAAAAACGGTTCTATAGATGATGGGCAGCTGTGAGTGTGATAGATACTACAGATGTCAGAAGGCTAGTGTGATTTATTAGATATGAACCTTAAACAAGACTGAGGACTCAAGAAAGATGTCTGTGTCTCTTTCTGTGGCTCAGGCAGAAGAGCCAACTTAAGGGCTCAGATGAAATATGGAGAAAAATGGGCCAATGGAGGATCGGGCCTGAAAACGGAGGCTGTAGTAAGTGTCAGGTGCTTCAAGGATGTCAGCCACAGCTGACTGGAAGTGCCATTTGACCTCAGGAAGATGTAGTTCATTGTGAATCTCACCTTGAGCACTTTCCAGAGAACAGGGAGGCTGAAGTTCCATTATAGTGAGTGGAAAAATGAACTGTATTTGAAGAAATAAGGACAGATATTGGAGAGAACATACAAGATGTTTAGTTTTAATCAAATCCCATTTATTTATTCTTGTTGCTGTAATTGCCATTAGGGTCTTAGTCATAAATTCTTTGCCTAGGCTAATATCTAAGTCTTTCCTACATTTTCTTCCAGAATTCTTATGATTTCATGCCTCACATTGAAGTCTTTTAAGCATCTTGAATTAATTTATCTGAGTGGTGAGAGATAGGGATCCTGTTTCATTCTTGTGCATGTCACTATCCAATTTTTCCAACACCATTTATTGAATGGGGATTCTTTTCACCAGTATGCACTGTTGTCTGCTTGATCAAAGATCAGTTGGCTGCAGGTAGATGGTTTTATATCTAGGCTCTCTTTTCTGCTCCATTGGTTTATGTCTCTATTTTTGTACCAATGCTATGCTATTTTGGTTACTATAGCCTTTTAGTATAGTTTGAAGTCTAGTAGTGCGATGCCTCCAGATTTGTTCTTTCTGTTTAAGATTGCTTTGGCTATTGGGGCTCTTCTCTGGTTCCAAATGATATACAAAATTAATTTTGCTATATCTTTGAAGTATGACAATGGTATTTTGATTAAAGCTTCTGCACAGCTAAGGAAATAATCAACACAACAAATAGGCAATCAATAGAATGGGAGAAAATATTCAAATATGATACATCCAATAAAGGGATAATGTCTAGAATCCACAAAGAATTCAAGAAAATCAGCAAGGAAAAAAACCCAAATAACCTTATTAAAAAGTAGACAAATGTCATAAACAGAAGCTTTTCAAAAGATAGACAAACAGCCCATAAACATATGAAAGAATGTTCAATGTCACTAATCATCAGGGAAATGCAAATTAAAACCACAATGAGATATCACCTTACACCAGTTAAAATGGTTTTTATAAAAAGTTCAAAAACAATAGATGCTGGTATGGATGCAGAGAGAAAGGAATGCTTATACAGCATTGGTGGGACTTCAAATTATTACAACCTCTATGGAAAATTAAAGTAGACCGACCATTTGATCCAGCAATCTCAGTACTGGGTATTTACCCAAAGGAAAAGGATTCTTTTTATCAAAAAGACCCCTCCATGTGAATGTTTATCGCAGTACAAATCACAACTGCAAAGATGTGGAATCAACCCAAGTGCCCATCAATCATGAGTGGATTAATGTTGTATATGTACACCATGGAGTACTACTCAGACATACAAGGATGAATTAATGCCTTTTGCAGCAATTTGGATGGAATTGGAGACTATTCTCTTCAGTGAAGTATCTAAAGAATGGAAAAACAAACACCACATGTATTCACTATTAAATTGGAACCCATAGATAAGCACACATGTGTTCATAGGAAAGTAAAACTCAGTGGAAATCAAGCACTGTGGGTGCTTGTGGGTTAAAAGAAAAGAAGAGATACTTAAACTAGTTGCTACCCACTTGTGTGAATAGGGGAAGTATATTGGAAAAATAGGAGATGGCTTATACTGATGGGTGAAATGCGAGAGATCAGCGCAGACATCAGGCAGTGCAGGATTTCAGTGCATCGCCCGGACAGCAGCGAAACTGAGCGCTCGGCCGCCGCTCCCTGCGCGCAACGCCCAACGGCCGACAGAGGGCGCCCAAACCCGCCGTAACGGACCAACTGGCGCAGCCGAGCGGCGGGCCGGCAGTTTATCTAGCGCCATAGACGCGGGCGGCGCTTCTGTCCAGGACCCGAGGGTGCTGCAGACACCGTGGACTTCGGAGCCCAGATCTACTCCGCCTCTCCGCAGACATTTTTCTCACATTTTTCTCATGCAACAGTTTAGCGAAACCGTTTTACCCAAGCGTCCGTTTGTCAGATCATCCTGCATGTGCGTTTCAGGACTTTTTCTGGAGTGAAAGACAGGATTCAGACGAAGAGGAAAGGCGAAATCAATAGGGGCATGAATCTGTGAGACATTGATCTTCCAGTGGACTCGGCCAGTGTCCCGCAAGACCTACAGGAGACCAATGGGAATAGGAAAATGTGTACCCCTAGGTAGGTGCTTCCGTTTGTAAAGGTTAATTTTTCCTACAAGGTTAAAGTAGTTGAAAATATTGGAAAATCGAAAAGTATTAAAACACATTATTTTAGGTTTTAAACATTATGTCAAAACTAGACCTTTGCGTACGCCTATTACCACTGTTCTATTATCCTACAATTCGCTGGTAGTATTTTTATGCCAGTATTATGGTTTTCCAGTTTATTAGTGATTTAATAAACCAGATCATATCCAATTTTGTCTTTCATTTTTAAATGTCAGAACTTTCTTTTGCTGTTTTTAGTTCCTAGCTGTTTGTTAAACAGGCTCTTTGCATTTATAAATTCATCGAATAGGTATACATGTCTAAAATGTCCAGCGTTTTTAAACCCTTGGCAGCACAATGGATGTCATCACAAATTCAGCATCTTTTTCTCAGGAAAAAAACAATTGGTTTTACAGTACCAATGTAATTTACATATGTGAAATAGAAGTGGAATTCCAAGTAGATTATAATTTCAGCAAAAGATTCTAGAAGGTGCCATCTAACCTGGCTGCTCTTTCTGGATGACTTTTTTTTTTTTTTTGAGTCTTAAGCAGTCTATCCATTTCTAAAAATGATATTTTGCCATATAAGTTTTTGTCCCAAATACACAACATATAAAATGACTCAGGTGTATTCACTTTAGCCTTTTCTAGGCTCCTGGTAGCCTCTACAAAGGGCAAGTCAAACAAGTTTGAAGAAACAGCATTAGATTTCTGACTTACATTAATTCTTTTCTTAATTCTCATAGTCATTGCATTTCCAACGGGACGTATTCTTTCTGTTAATTTGCAAATAGGATTTCTTGGCAGGCAATATTTTATATCTTTTCTAAATGGCTGACATTAACAGTAATAAACTTGTTGGCACATGTCTACCTATCTCCTTCCATTTTAATAAAGTCAATAATTATATCAGGGCATTTGCATGTTTTAAGGTAACAGAAGGGTGATGAAAATTTTCATTATGAAAACTTCAAGATGACAGGTAAGTAACTGACATGCTTTTTGCAGTGTTTTGTTCAAAGCGTCCAGAACACTAAGTAAATAAATACTTTTCAATTCTGCACTGTGCCCTCTTCCATCACTCTCAGTTCTTGAGATTGCAGGACTGGATCCTGACTTTATCTAAAATGTTGATTTTTTTATCATCATAGGTTTTTATCATTTTCCTTTTTTCAATTATTGCACTCAAATTCTTTTTCTTCATTATTGAGTTCTTTCAATAAACTTGTGCCTAATCCCCTCATACTGGAAATAGTTTTTGATGTGAAGTATTGGGATTTTCCTTGGTTGAAAATTATGTCTGGAAATTTCAGAATGGTCCCAAACATCCTAACTTCTTTCTTCCCTTGTATTTTTTTTGTACATGTTCTGTCTTCTAACATAAAGTTTCACTAGAGGTGGTCTAAAACTAAAGATGAGGGAAGAGATTATATCATTGATTTATGCATTTCACAGAATAACTATGCTCTGTTACACAATGTGCTAAAATGCTGGGTTTTTTGGAAGACCTTCAGGTGTGCACTGGTATTTCCTTTCTGTAAAAGGCTTTCACATTGTGAACCTGGGCTGTCCTTCTTCCCTATCCTACAGAGAATCTCCTTTCCTAGAGTTTCCATCTGTGGGGGGGCAAGTTTTCTGACTTTGAGACTGTCAGGGGAGCTGCCCTCAGTTGTAATTAGAGCTTCTCTTAGCTTGTTTTGGTTGAATAAGAATGTAGAGATTATTATTATTGTGTTATGTTAATAGTAAAGGGAGCTGTCTTTTACTATGTTCACAGTAATTGCCAAACTTTATTTTCTTTAATCTATATGAGAATTACTAATATCATCTCTCATCTATTATCTTTTTATGAGTAAACAGAAAACAAATTAATCTTCAGGAGACAAATTTCATCAAACATTGGACCCTCCTTATTTCCATTTTTCCTTCATTTCTTTCATGTTAGATATGTCTCAGTAGGGGTGTGGGCCTGGGGTTGAGTAATGGGGGAAGCCTCATGTGATAGTGCACAGGGGAGCACTAGAGGGTGACACCCAGAATGGCATTGGACAGTGCTGCTGTAGAAGATGGAGCTTCATATTGGAGAAGAGGGAGAAGACAGAGTAGGGAGACTGGCGAAATAGAAGGGAGACAGCAAGCAGGCAGACTTTTATCAGTAATGGAGGAGATACATTTGTGGAAAAGGGAGTGTGTGTATATGTGTGTACACACATAGCCATATGCACACATGTGGTTTTCTCATTCCTCCCACTGACAGGACCTAGGAGTAGCAATACAGTAGGAATGACCAAATCTGTTTCCCAATCATGCTTTTAAGCCAGTCTCTACTAAGGAACCAGATCTCCATGGAGAGTAATTATAGGATTGTTTCAGGGCATGTACAAGATGACCTTAAGAAATTCAGTTGTACCTGAAGGAAGAGAGTGCTCAGGAATGATGGGGAAATGCCCAAACCATACCAAAGCCATTTTGATGGAGCTTGAGCTGGCCAAATTTGAGCCCTAAAATAATGATAGTAACAGATTATAAATCATTATATAAAAAGGCAATTTACAAACCTAGATTAATAAAAATATGTACAAAATGGGTAGAATAAAAGGCACTTATAATGGAATAGTAACTGATAAGAATGATGAAATAAGAGTATCTTAATAAATCAGTTGAGGAGTACTGATGGATGCCAAAGTCAGTAACTAAAAAAGGAACAAAGATTGAGATATTCCCGTATTCTCAACCATCTGCACTCGAAATATTTCATTAATTAGAAAGGTACAGAGAGTAATCTTACCGTGGATTCATCTGGCAGACAACATCTTATCCAAATGATCAGTCAATTCTATCATTTACATTAGTTACACTAATAGGAAACATTGAAACACCAGATTATCTGTGTAGATACTCTTTGTGAAAAATGCTTAAGGGCAGGTTAATTATGAGGCCACAAACTAAGGACAGTCTACAAATGACTTCCCTGTGTCCTTCAAAAGGTCAAGTTTGTGAAAGTTAATGAAAGTCTGAGGAATTGTTCTACAAAATGACTGCCCTACATCCTTCAAAATAGTCATGAAAATTAAGGAAAATATGAGACCGTTCCTAATTGAAGAAGACTAGAAAGATATGAACTGGATACTGGATGTGATCCTAGAATAGATCCCTTTAATATAAAGGACATTGTCATAGCAATCGGCATGTGGGGCTCTTTGAGTGATGAGCAAATGGGTTGGGTTGGACAGTAACAGCCTAGAATTCCAGTCTTGGCACAGTCCTTTACTAGCTGTGTATTCTAGGAAAAGCTGTTTACTAATCAGTTTAGTAGTAGCAATACTAGTAGTAACACTAATAAGACTAATAATATCTACCTCACTGGTTCAAGTGTAATTTAGAGGATATAATCAGTAAGGGGTAATAAGTAAGAGGTAAACATCCTGGTACAAACAGGTTCAAGACCTTGTGTAGTAACAGCAATGGGGGACTTGGTATTTTACATTGGGTGATCAGAGAAAGTTTTACAGAGGTAATATTTCAGCAAATTCTTAGAAGAGATGAGGAAGTGAGCAATGTGGATATCTAGCAGGAGGCAATTCCAGGCAAGTGCCAAGTGCACTGTTCCTGAAATGTGTGCATTCATAGTGTACTCAAGGAATAGCAAGAAGCTGGAAATTTTGACCTATTAGATAACTAGTGGAGATGTTAGACAGTTGGCTGGCTCTCTGCTAATGGCTCCACATATGTCAAAAAGCACAAACTACTGAATGATGTCTATGGCACTATACTGTGTATATAAAAATTGTATACAGCATACATTATACATGTAAATTAGGAAAAGTCACCCACCAAATTCTTAACAGTGGTTATTTTTTTCAGAGGGGACTGGAAATAGGAATTGATTCCCCAGTGCTCAAGAGATTTTATTTATTGAATTGATTGCATTTTAAAAATAGAATATATATAGTTCTCATATAATTCTAAAAGCTGTAATTATACATACACCAGTAAATACCCTTTAAAGATTATTTTCTCAAGATCGCGTTCATAATAGTGTTTCTTCTTTACAAATTATTTTTCTCTCTCTTTCACCAAAAGCCAGTGAACTCGCTTGTCTCCTGTTCCTGATTGCTTGCTGGATTTTTTCCCCCCATGAATGTAATTATCATTATCAAAATTATTATTTCTCTTAATTTATTCTTATTACTTCTGAGTAGTAGCTGCAATGTGCCAAATATTTACTATAAATAATGATAATAAGCACCTTCCTGTGTTTATATGTCCTCTATTCTTTGTATAATTTACTCAGTTAATTCTCCATACCAACTTTATGAGGTGTGTAATCTCATTATCCATATTTTAATGGATAATTCTCATTATCCAGATATAGATGATACACTTCAACATACTTCAGATAGCCAAATGTCAACATTTTGGTTCATGCTTCATGTTGACATTTCATTTGCTATGATTTGTTTCTTGGTAAGCAAGGGAGAAATCTAGGCTGGATTTAAAGGTAAACTTTGCATAGAGGAGTAGAATGAAGTGTAAGAAAGTGCTTTCGGCTTGGCGCCTGTGGCTCAGCGGGCTAAGGACCCAGCCACGTACACCTGAGCTGGCGGGTTCAAATCCAGCCAGGGCCCGCCAAACAACGGCTGCAACCAAAAAAAAAATGGCCGGGCATTGTGGCGGGCGCCTGTAGTCCCAGCTACTTGGGAGGCAGAGGCAAGAGACTCGCTTGAGCCCTGGAATTGGAGGTTGCTGCGAGCTGTGATGCCACAGCACTCTATCCAGGGTGACAGCTTGAGGCTCTGTCTCAAAAAAAAAAAAAAAAGAAAGTGCTTTCATAGTAATTAATTATGGGTAGTCTTCCTACTCCTTCCTTTCAGCCAGTAACTTTTAGTCTTAGTAGGTACATTCTGCAGAGAAGTATCCTGAAGAAGTGGCGAAGTGGGAAGTTTATCAGAGAACATCACCGCATGTGTGCTACCACTGTCTTTAACAGGGCCTGGGAAAAAGTGAAAAGCAGCCAACCTTTTTTTTGAAAATAAAGTCCTGATTCAAGTATTTTAAAAGGATAAAATAACTAGAAACATAGATAATGAATAATAATAATAAAGTCCTGATTAAAGTATTGTAAAAGCATAAAATAACACATAAACATAGATTTCTGAAAAAAAATGGTAGAAGTAAACAAGTAAAATATCAGCAAACTAAATTAAAAAGCAAATTAATAATAAATCATAATCAAGTAAAGTTTATCTAATAATAGCTTATCCAACAGCTATTCATATAATTAAGTAGATTTCAGAGGTCTTATGCTATAAAGGCAGAGTTTTACCAAGTTTCTGGATGAAAATCCTCAGAGGTGTGAACCTTGGTTACACTCAGACTGGAGGTCTGATGCGAGAGGAAGAGAGATGAGAATCACTTCATACTTAGTATATTTTGACTTGAAAATCTCGAAATGTGGAGTTGCCAATTCACTGAATGGGCAAGGGTAGGAACAGAGAGGTTTTTCGTGTGTTTACATTTGGTGTTTTGTTGTTCTTTTGTAAAGGGGATTTCAGTCTTGAATAAACTAAATTTGAGGTGCTTCTTAGATATCAACTGTTACATAGGCAGTTAGAATATGATTTCAGAATTTATATGTACTTGAGCTCTATCGGCATTGAGGTTGTTTTTAAGGCCCTGAAATGTAAATTATGTCACTAGTTTATGAGCTTAAACTGAAAAGGATTCTAGGCACTAAACAGAGGAAAACCAGAACTTTAATGTTGAAATTAAAACATAGAAGGGGCTATCAGAGAGAGAGGTAGAAAGAATACAGTGTGAGTGTGGAAACTAGAATCTAATTGATGATCACGCAGATGGTGTGTATCTCCTACTTACATAAAAGAAGTAAAGAGTTAGTATAAAATGAATAGACGATTTCTTCAAGCCAGTAAGAAAAAGCATACAATGTAAAAACAATAGGTGTATTATCTATAAGTAGGAAATTCATAGAGTAATAAATCTGAATTTCTAATGCATATGGGAAAACTTTCAGTTCCAACTCTGTTATTATCTACTCTGCTTTCTGTTTATGGACTCAAATTCCTTCAGTTACATTTCTTTGGCTGGCAGTTTTTTGTTTTTTTTTATATTCTTCCACATCAGTTTCTATGGAACAAATATGTGTTGTCTTGATTGCACTTTGACTGATACAACAACTACTAATTAGGAAAAGGAAAACTAATACTTGCTGCTAGGTGCTATTTTTCACCTATCAGATTGGCAAAAACTAAAAATGGTGACAATATCTTGTCCTTGTCAACATGTGAGAACATATATAAAGCAAGAATCTATCCAGAGGGAAATTATCCCAGCCTGCCATGGTTGGCCATGAATTTAAACATGATCATGCTCTCTAAACTTGCCTGATAATCCTCTCTGCTTGCCTAGGCTCCCATAGAAGGAAAGAGCACACCCTGAGTCTTGGAATGAATGAGGAGGCAACTGTCACAAGTACTTAAACTGCTGTTGGCCTCTCTAGTAACCCAACCCTATCCTTGAGACCACAGATAGATAACAGGGTAATTTGGGTTCTCATTTGCAGATCAAAAAGTATTTCTAGATGAAAGAACTTGAAAGTAGACCCCATCCCTCAGTCCCTGCTCTAAACAGGCAGATGGGTTTATTTCCCAGTGCTAATCTCAACTATTATGGCACCTTTTATGTATCTAAAAGTCATAGCACCTTAGACAGTATCTGGCCCTAGAGAAAAGTTTGGGGCATCATCAGTTGGGCTCTGGAGACCCTGTCCCCACTTCATCATGAGATGTCAGCCCAGTCATTCATTTTTGTCAACTCAGTACTGAGTGTGGGGTGTAGGTAGTGCCACAAATGATGTCCCTGTTGTATTCTGTGTCTGTCTCCTCTTATCTTCCTAAATGGGCAATACTTAAAGAAGGGAGGCGGGAAGCAGGGCTGGAAGCAAAGCTAGACCAAAGGGTTTCTCCTGTCATATTCCCACCTAAGTTTGGACAGGTCTCTTGGCAACCCCCTTTGTGTCTGCCTGTCTGAATGCCTCACTCCATGCATGGCCAGTCATTCAGCATTTCTAAACCACCACTCCACATTGGATGAGTAGTCTTTGGTCACAGAAAAATGAGAAAGCTCCTGAGGGTCACCTCCTCTGAGTTCTCCAGTCCAGTATTTTCTACCTATTTGGTTACTTATCGTCTCTGAACTTCAAGTTGAGAAACTCAAATCAAAAGTTTTTGTGTTATTATGAAACCCAGACAATACTCTTGTTATGTAAGTGTGAATCTCTCTGCAAGAGACAAGGTTTGCTTTTCTAGGAACCAGATATGATAGCTAAGTGAGGACAAAAAAAAAAAAAACTGAGTAGACCCAGGATGGCCTGCATTGACCTCACTTCTCCTCTCCTCTGGGTGGAACAGGTGGCTCTCATGTCCCTTCTCTCTACTTATTTCAGGAAGACTCACTGCTGTTTGGGCGACCCTACTTGACAGTTCTTGTTTTCTAGCAGTAATTCCTCTTAGACCTTTAATGGCATTCAACCAGACCATATAGATGTAGAGGAATACAAAAAATCTTTTAGAGCATCTGACCATATTGGCCTCAGTGGTCCAAGGTGACATCAGAAGAACTACTCTTGTCACAAATTCCAGATCTTACTACTGTTACACAAGGGTGTGTTCCTGGAGAGGATATTTTATGGTTCTATCAAACACCCTGAGATCACAGAGGATTCCTCAGCACTCATACCCTTTGCACCAAGTCCAAGATCCTATGCAATGTCATAAAGAATGACTGAAGGAGGGCGTCAAGGTCACTCACCCAGAAAGGGATTTCCAAGCCTGAAAACATCTCTGCAGACATTGTCTTTTTTGCTTATATACAAGCCACACCTCTAGACAAGATGGCACCAATGTGTTCCACAGTGTCCTTGTCAGTCACATACTGGAGGAACCTGGTGTGTGTGTATGTTTGATTGGAAGGTGAGTATTGTCTTGATTAGTGGCAATGGAAATATTCCCATTCTTTCCCAGAAGCTGGGTTTATTTTAAACCGTCTTCTCTGGGTTTTCTCCTTTCCCATGCACTCAACTCCAACTTTTTCTTCATTATCTGCTTCATTTTTCTGCAGGCACTGTGTGGCTGTCCTATGAACCATTCTATCTTCAAAGGCTGCGTGATCCCTTTGCCCTACAATGATATTGTCAAGGTAGGCACCATGTAGATTCTCCATAGGGAGTAGTTTCCCTTTCTCAAGGTACCCACTTAGTGCAGAGAATTCAATGCTGAATTCAAAATTTCTTTAAGGCAGATGAACACCACAGGGAAAATCCTGTAAGTAGCACTTACCTTCTTCCTTGGCCTTGCAAACCTCATCCCTCCTATAATCCAGCTCAGCAACATCTTTCCAAACATGTAACCTCCCCTGAAGCTCACCCAAGCTTTGTGTCCACTGGACAAAGGCTAATTTTTCTAACATTCTAAAAATCTTTGTTTTCTAGACAATGATTTTATGCCTGAGTATTTTGAGGGCTGGGCGGTCATGTGGTAGATGGGAGGTTGAGCAACCCAAGCAACAGGTCAATTTCCATATTCATAGCTTGGAATCCAGCTCTCATCCAGTGTTTGGAAAGTCACAGCCTTCTGCTTGATGTCTGTGCAGATTTCTTTCCCAAGCTTGATAAAATGATGTTCTCCTTCGAGTGCCAGTTTGCTAAGACTTTACACCTACTATGCCTTTCCTTTGGTCTTCTGTCCCTGCATGATAAACCTCAAAAATGGCAAGGATTCTGTGTCCCTTGCTGCCCCACAGATTGTCATATCGGGAGAAGGGGGAAAATGGTCACTTTTATACTTTCATTAATTAATGCTAAATTAATAGTTGGGGAGCAGACCTAATCTTTCTAGCCTTATTCAGGAATGGAAGAGGTTCTTTGTGAGGAGGAAAGTATTCTCCATAAAATATTCAGGGTCAAAAGGTTTACTCCTTACATTTCTGAACTCAGACCACTAAGACTCCAATACTCCACTTCCATTTCTGGGACATGTGAAATGTCTCATGCTGTTCATGGAAGTGGAATGGGACTGTTCTGGGCCTATGACATCTGTACAACCCTAAGTATTCCAACTCATGGGTGCATATGTTAAAGTATCATGATAGAGCAAGGGGACAGATAAAGTCCAGTTCCTGAGGCATATTCTTTAATTTTGCTCATATTTTTAAGCCCTTAAATGTTTGTCAATATGTTATGTGTTTGTATTTGTTGGGGTTTTTTTAGTTTTTTTTTTTTTTTTCAAATTAGTATGAGGGTACAATTTTTAGGTTACATTGTTCTCACTTCCAAGGTAAAGTTCCATTTGTAGAAGAGCCCCTCACCCAGGGGGCTTGTTACACACCCTCACTATATGCACATTACGTGAGATCTCATCTCATGCCCTCCCTCCTTCTGCCAAACATCCTCCCCCCACCCCCAAACTGGACTATGTCAGTGTTTTATTGTTCTTATGAGGACGTTATTGTTTACATATTGATTTCATATTAGTATGGAGTACATTGGATTTTTATTTTTCCATTCTCGCAATACTTAACAAGGAATGTATTTCAGCTCCATCCAGGTAAATGTAAAAATATAAAGTCTCTGTCTTTTTTAATGGCTGAATAATATTCCATAGTATACATATACCACAATTTGTTGATCCATTCATGGGTTGATGGGCACTTAAGTTGCTTCCATGACTTAGCAATTACTAGTTGAGCTAAAAATAAACATTCTAGTGCAAATGTCTTTGTGGTGAAATGATTTTTGTTCTTCTGGGTATATACCTAGTAATTCAGGGTCAAATGACTTGTTTTTTGTTAAGACCATGTTCAGAATGACAAAGAAAGGCACCTGAGATGGTGGTGGGTATGCCATGCCACCATCAGGCTCCCTGCCTAACCTTTCTCGGTTTTGAAAACTCCAAGTTGGCTGTCAGTCAGAGCTGAGCTAACCTCTTCTTTTCTCCAAGCTCCAGTTCCTTAGATATACTATCCTTCCACCAAATGTAACAGATGCAAAAGAAAACACTCACTTTTTAGAAGAAGCACAATATTTGTGAAGAATAAATTTTTCTGTTTTTGGAAACGGAAAAAGTATCCTTGTCAGAGGATGTGTAATATGAAAAACATTTTTTTTCTAATTGTATTGAAATATTCCTTTGAGAGAAATTTTGTTGGGAGTCGAGGGTGGGGAAGGACTTTCTAGCTGACCTGAGGAAACACATCCCCAAAGACAGATCCCGGGTCAGTTCTGAGGATGGTCTGATGAACCTGCCACTGTCGGTCCAGGCAGTCCCTTCCTGCCTGGGGACATAGGCTCCCTAGGGAGTACGAAAGTGGAATATTTTTGTTCTCTCCCTCTTTTACATACACGAAAGCACTGAGAGAGATGTCTGATTCTGTTTTTGTTGTTACTCTTTGTGGGACTGATGGCAGGAACTGGGGTTTCCCATGCCCAGGAGCCTCTATTAATCTATCCTGAGCAGGGGTCTCTTCTCCCTGAGGTAGATGGTCACCATTGCTACATCCTCTAATTTACTTTCTTCTGCTAAGAGTCTCCTAAAGTGATTCTCTCTCTCTCTCTCTCTGTCTCTCTCTCTCGTTGATGATGAATTCCATTTCTGTTTGCTATCTTCCCCAGTCAGAGTGACCTCTGCAAACCTGTAACCAGAATTAGAGGGGGCCCCCTCTCATAGCCATCTGTCTTTTCTTTACCCACAGGTGACCATGGAGTCAAAGAACTGTCTGGGCAAGAGACTGAATCTTTTCCAGTTGCTACCTTTCTGTGACCTGCCTGAGGGTTTGCTCCAAGGAGGGTTGCATGACTGAAGAGTCAGCCTTTGAATCATGGGTAGATGAGGAAGTAAAAGTAGCCTGGGGAAGAGGTTGGGATTGACTATAACACCTTTTTATGCTGAGGTGTTATAGTCAGGAACCTCAAAGAGAGTGTCCTGTTTGACATACTCAGAGCTTCCCGACATGGGCTTCTAAAACCTGTTGAAGACCTGGATGAAGGAAAGAGAGCCCCCAAGAGGCGTGCTGGTAATATATATTCCTGGCACAAAAGAGAGCCACATTTCTGTTCTGTCCATGGTTATGATACATCCCAGGATGGAGCGACCCAGGATGGTGTTGACCTCCCATCTCGTTGCTCAGATACATGTCCTGGGTGTTTTCAGGATCCTTGCAGCCCAGTCTCTCTCCCTTGGGCCTTTTGATATTTCATCCTGTCAGAAACTTAGCAAACTACATTTTATCTTTATCAGAGCCTCCCCACATAAAGCTTCCCTCGAAAGACAGCTTAGACACGTGCTGTAAGAGGGAGACATACACAGTGCATGGAGGAGGAGAACGGGGGTGACCCGACAGGCAAGCCTTGGAAGTGTCGCATTTATTCACTTAAGTGACTCTGTGCTACTGCTCCTAAGGCTTCCTTTCACATGCTATTCCCTGTGGACTCTCATGTCAACCCCAAGCTGCACTGGGACCCTGGGATTCCATAGTGCAGGTTAACAAGGAGTATTTGAAATAGTGGAAGAAATTAATCACTTTTTCTGAAGAGAAAGTAGGACAAGTGCCACATTGGCAGCTTTCCGGTAGGCTCTCCAAACTCAGAAAATGGGAGTCGGATGGTGTCGTGTGAAGGAGGAGGCTAAGTAGAAGTTCCATTGAGAACAGGCTCTTTCACAGGTAGGCCCTGATTTCAAGGTTGCAGTGAGCTGTTAGGTGTCATTACACTCTAACCTCTAGCCTCAGCAACAGAGAGAGACCCTGCCTCCTCCAAAAAAAAGATTAGGCCCTAAATGCTCAGGAATTAGGATTCATGGTGAAAGTCCATGACAATAAGGTTTCCATATCTCTAAGACTATAGCATTTGAAAGTGCTTTCATTGCAATGACCTCAAGAATTTTGTGAACCAGGTTTTTTCTCTCAAGGAATCTGATACTTGTGGAAGGTAATTTGTCCTAAATCATAACCCCCCAATTTTTCCTCCAAAACAATCATTTTTCCACTACAACTCACTCTGTCACCCAGTGGGTAAGACCCAAGGCCCAGCCCCATTGTTTATTCTGCAGATTAGATGTTGCCCAGGTTCTGAGTCTGTCCTCCAAATGCACTAGTTTCTGAGAAGGATCGGCCCTCAGAGGTGGCATGTCAGTGGTTGTGGACCTGGGACTTTATGGAAAAGATAAGGGTTGAATCACAAATCCTAATGTTTTAAAGCTCCTTGTTTCCTCTTCATTGCTCAAAAACAAAAATGACTTCATGATTTTAAAGTAGCAAACATTCATGAACAAGCTGATGTTCTGCATACATTTAATGGAAGCTTGTACCACACTTAAATATCTGGTCCACAAGTTTTGGACAGAAGCCCAGTCCCCACTCTGCCCTGCCCTGCCAGCTCTTGTATCTTTGTAATGCTTCAGTCCTTCCTCAGAGCTCCCATTCCTGATCTCTCAACTATAACCATTGGGTTAGAATAGTGGGAATAAGGAAAGGAAAATCAAGATTCATCTCTTTTTGTGGGCTAGACTTTGGGTTCTTTACCTGAATGTCATTTGTTTGTTTATTTTGTTACTTGACACAGAGTCTCACTCTTTTGCCCAGAATGGAGTGCAGTGGTGTGATCATAGCTTACTGTAATCTCTTAACTCCTTGACTCAAGCAATCTTCCTGCCTCAGCTTACGAAGTACTTAGGACTATAGGTGTGGATACCACCACACCTGGATATGCTTTTTTTTTTTTTTAAACCTTGGTTAATCCAGGCACTCTCAAATATAGTAATATGACAGAAAGATGGTCCCCACTGCAAACAACTTTAAACAAGTGGAACCAAGGCCCCAGGTTTACTAAAACAGTTTAACTAGGCAAAATTCTCCATCGAAAGCACATTGCTATCTAAGATAACCGAGCACAGAGAAATTGTACTCTGCCACATAATTCCAAGCCCCTATCACGGACTTATATAAGCCTGTTAGGTGAAAGCTTCACAAACCCCCTCTCTCCTTCTCCATCCCTCCCCACCCCTGCTTTAATTTAATTAGTCATAAAGGATTCCTGAGTGTAGAGAAGGGGACAAAAGATGAGCCCATGGCCCCAACCAGCCTAGCAAATCCAGCCAGTCCTCATGGCCTGTGTGTAAATATACACATATATGTATGAGGTAGAAATACTACGTTTACATGCACACTGAGATGTGTGTGGTATATATAAAGTATTGGCACATATACACATACGGACGTGCATGTACGTGTATATATTGCATATCATATGTTATATATGATTTGTTCAAAGGTTGCAGGTGGAAAGTAGAAAAGACCTTAGAAGGGAAAATAGAAAGGACTACTGAAGGGTGGAGGGTTATTTTTATTACCTTAGTGTAGTTTTACTTTACACCAATTTTATCGCATTATTAGCAGGTTTCCCTCTGCTCGTTGGAGAAATAGACTTGGTCACCACAACTTGGCTTTTGGATGGCTGAAAGTTTCTCAACAATTTTTACAAATTCCCAGGAACACTTTTTGATGTATAACTCACAGAAATCACAAGTATCTTAGGTGTATAGCCTGGTGAATGTTCATGCACGGAATGCACGTGAATGTATCCATGTTAAAAATTTCCTCCCATCTAGAAGCTTCCTGCCTGAGTGTCCCCTTCCAGTCAGAGCCTCACGCCACTTTCCCTGCTCTTCCCTTGGGAGTCACTACTTCGGCTTCACAGTTCTCCTTATTTTTTGCCAGGCATACTTTGATGCATTTTGTGTGTATTTACTCATTTAATTCTTGCAATAATCCTATGAAAAAAGACTATTATTGTCCTCATATTAAAGATGAGGAAACTATGGCGCACAAGGTTTTGGCTGTTTTCCAAGGTCAGAGCTAGGATCCAGTTTCTGAGCTGTGGCTGCAGAATCACATTCTTTAACCAATAAATAATGCTGGGGGGAAAATGGCAAACTGTAAAAACAGTCCATTTCAATGCAATTACATGTGTTGAAAATAACCCCTAACCTCCATCTAGCACTTTGCAGGTGGTTTTACACTTATTGTTAGAGTTCACATTTTCTAAATTGTGTCTCAGAGGGTTGTGGGGAGTCCAAGGCTCAGAGAAGAGATTTGCTCAAAGGCCAAACTGGATGAAAAAGAGTCAAATTTGAGCACAAGATAGACTGGAAACCATTATTTTTTCCCCTCCTTTTCACAGTATAGGAGGAACCTGAGCCAGCGTGGTTAAAAGAGTTGTAGTCTCTCCTTTCAAGTTAGGTCCCCCTCAGCACTCTGCATGTGGGGGATGCTAAACTTGTATGAAGTCCACGTCCCCTTCCCCTTGATTTTGAATTTCATGCTCAAATGCTTTTTAAACTCTCAAACTTCATAGGGGAGCCTAGGGTCTCAACTGCACTCATGCTGGTAACAGGAGATTTCTTTATGACTTTGTTTTTAAGAAGATAAAAAGAGAATTGGGGGGAGGAATGAGGTGCTGGGTGAGCAGAGCAGAGGCTTTCTGAGGTAAATTCAGGAGTCACCCTCTAGTAGGGTGACTCTCGGGCACTCGATCTGTCCTGACAACCCACACAACCTTGGAGGAAAGGATCATGGCATCCACTCAGTGTTGTGGGCACATAATTTTACACAATATCGATATCTTGTGTGAACTTGTCAAAAATGATGTGCCAAACAACACAGTTATGACTTAAATGTAACAAATTTGACAAATTCTACCTGTGCAATTGTGAGCGCCGCATGCCTGATTTTGCTGAGTTTCTTACATTCCAAGTTCTCAAGCTGCTGCTGGCTCTACGGCCTCACGGGTCTCAATGCTCACTTTTCCTGAGAAGCAAAGGAGCATCAAGTGACTGGTGTTGTCACTTCCTAGTGGAATCAGAACTTCAAAGTGCCTAAACAATCCCTCCCCCTCCCCCCAGCAAGCTTCTAGATTTCTTCACCAGCTTTAGTAGTGTAGATGTGTGGGCAGTGTTCTCACTGAAGCTCCTACTACTGAGCTGCTGGGCCTGGCTGCTCCTCTGTAGGGGCTTGCCTACTGCAAGGCAGGGCACTGGCAGGCAGGGAGTAGCGGCCTTCAAACTCAACTGTTTCCAGCTAATACTACATCATCATTTCCCCAAAGACATTGTGGCCCTGTCGTTATAACCCAAACCTCCCTTCATATAATTTCCCAGAGAGAATGTGCCTTGGGTGGCTAAAGTCCTGAGCCTGGGCAAAGACCTAGGATGGGTGGGTGAGCAGCTCAGCACTACAGTGGATCAGTTCTCAGCTCTGGCTCTGCTGTTTCCAGCACCACCTCGGTTTTCTAGTTCTTTGGAATATACAGCTGATCCTTGAACATGGGTTTGAACTGCAAGGGCCCACTTATAAATGGATTTTCTTCTGCCTTTGCTACCTCTGAGATGGTAAGACCATCCTCCTCACCCTCACCCTCACCCTACTCAATGTGAACACAATGAGGATGAAGACTTTCATCATGATTTGCTTCCATTTAATGAATAGTAAATTTTCTCTTATGATTTTCTTGATAACATTTTCTTTCCTATGGCCTACTTTATTGTAAAAGCACAGTGTATAATACATATACCATACAAATGTGTTAATTGACTTCTTATGTTATTGATAAGCTTTTGGTCAATCATAGGTTATTAGTAGTTAAATTTAGGGGGAGTAAAAGTTATTCTCAGATTTTTGATGTTGAGGGAGACTGGCACCCAGCCTGTAGATATTCTCAGAGCAAAGTGACAGTACAAAGCTAGGACAATTTTTTTTACACTATAATAATGTAATAAAATGAACAAAAGTAAAATATGTATATGTTATATGCATGCATGTGTCTATATGCAATAATAGATAAAATCTCCTAGAGAACACCACGCATAGAAAAGTTATATTTGAAACATGTTAGGCAATCACAGAAAGAGTATAAAGAAATTCAAGAACTGCCACGCCTTCCTATCCCCCCTGCACTCCCACTCTCCAGCCCATCTGCTCTTCTAAACTCATCTACCCAGAAGCAGTAGTAGTGGAGGAAAGAAAAACAAAAGACAAAAATTTGTTAAAATATTGCTAAGATTCTCCCTACCCACAATTATATCAAAGTAAACTAAATCATTGGCTAGGTCACTTGAAACAGATTCAAGAAATCCAACTTGACCTTCCTCCCTGCTGCCTGAGCAATGAACACATGCTCCCCCTCTCACCTCTTTGTTAACCTCAAATACAAAACTGTGTAGGTTCCAGTAACACTTCCCAGATTCTGCCAATATCAATATGCTTCAATGGAAAAGCCTCTATCATTTGGCAGAATTAGAATCCTCTAACTTAAAATACATCAGAACTCTGTATTTGACTATGTGGAAGGGCTGCTGATATCACCATTCTTCATGATGAGTGTATTTTCCAATCATACAGTCAGAGATAACCTGATATAATGAAACTGGAAATTTGCTGTTGACAAAGGGGCTTAACACATCAGCTATGAGATTTCTCTCTGATTAAATTGCTGCTGTGGTTCTACACTGAGTTTACCTGCCTCTACTTCTCAGTGTGGATACAGAAGATGATTAAGAAGGTTGTGAATTGAACAACAGGCTGGAAACAGGAAATGCATTTTAGCTGCCATTGCCAAAAAGGCCAGGCCCTGCCTGAATCTGGAGACTTGTTCTTTTTTTAATGATATAAGCTAAAGAGCAGTCTTGTTCCGGTATTTGTTCAATTCCTACCCCCGAAAGGCCTGTTGTTCCCTTTGGAGGTCAATCCCCAGGAAGGGACTGCGTTTGTGTATAGAAGGAGAAGACTGCCTTCCACAGAACCCTACTGTCAACTGCACCTGAGAGGGAATGCCTGGTGATCTAAGGAGGAGTTCAAGCAGTGAGTGTTTAGCATTGGGGAGTAGCTGTAAATACAGATTACCATTAGTAAAGAGGCTTGACTGCACAGAAACCACAATTAATCAATTTCCTATAGACTCATATCAAACCATCTTCCTGCCCCCTGGTGCCAAAAAAGATTGGGGACCACTGAAATAAAGAATTTCAAATACTTAGCCCATGGTATTTGTATTCCAGGCTCATATTCCCAATTTCCAATAAGACTTACGTACTTTTGTGTCTTCACTTTGGGAGGGGCATCAAATATTTTATTGACCTTTCAATCATTTTTACCTAAAGCTTCTGGTGGAAGAACATCACTGTCCTTTACTTCTCTTTGTAGCACTTAATATAATTGAAATTTAGTAGATATTTACACTCCTTTTATGTCTATTTCCCTATGAGAAGGAAATCTTCAACATGCAATGATCTCTATTAGCTTTATTCACTTATATTTCTGGGGGGAAATTCACAATCTGCCACTGTTAATACTCAGTTGGTATATATAACATGAATGGAAGAAATCAGTGAGTAGATAAATATAACATCCATCTTTCAATTTCATTTAGAAAACCAGGATTTTGATTTATTTTAAAGAACAAAGAGTTTTTAATAAGAATATACTAAAAATACATATTTGATAAAATGGAAAGAACATGTTTTATAAACTTTTAATACAATGACAAAAAGGTGGACAAGTTATTAAGTATCTAAATATATGATGTAGGAGTAAATAAACAAATGGTAGATAAATAATCAAGAAACTAACAGTAAATAACAGTAGGATAGTCATCTTAGGAACTGATACCCCTGGAACTGAGTTTTTAACACATATGAGCTTGCTTTTATAAAATGATAGTATTTGCTGAATTCAATTCAAGTAAATCTAATGACTAAAGTAGAAATAAAAGCCTTTTGAAATATCCAAATACACTAGTATGATATGGAAGATAAGTCAATGAGAATATTTCAAGTTGACCCAGGCCTCCATCCTTGCTTCTCAGTCTTTCTTGAAAGTTTGTTGATGTAGAGAAGGATCTCATGATGTCCACTCTGACAATTTCCAGGCACAATCACTATTTCTGCTCTTGAGGGTGGAGATGGACTCCCTGGAAGAACCTCTTTAAGGCCAGTTTAGGGCCTTCAGTCACCCTGGCAGAGTCCTCCGCTCCCATGGCCTGCACCAAGCAGGTGTCCAGGGGTTCCAGCTCCCTGTGAATTCCAGGGTGCAGTTTGTCCAGGAGGGTCATGTTCCAGGCAGCAGAGGAGCCTCTGTGTGGAGGAGCTTGATGATCTGCTGGAACATCTCATGGAGGACTGACAGGGCCTGGGCTTTCTGCAGCTGGCTGCCATCCACCATCTCCCAGGGGAATCCAAAATCACTTCTGTCCTTAAGACACAAAAAAGGGGAGATTTTTCTCAGGTGGCCCAGACAAATCCATTTCTCATCTCCAGCCAAGACTGGACTTTGTATTGCCTGTAGACCATATCCAGTGAAGAATCCCTTCTCTTTTTCTTTCCAGTCAATGATTGAAATGTGCCTACTGAGAGCCTTTATGTACAACCAAGGTGGAAGAATATACTTCCTGTATGGAAGTAGTGTGCTCTTTTAAAGGGCTGCTTACAGATGAGAGTCAGGCTTGAAGTACAAATTCAAATTGTATGATGGTGGTTATTTTGGTAGCTTCATGCTCCTCATCCCATTAAAAGCTCGTACAATACAATTCCATAGTGAAATAAATATACCATTAAAATCAGCATTAATTGGGACATGATAAAAGTATTACTTTACTTACCTTGGAAATAAAAGTTGGGTAAATTATTTATGTCTACAAAATCCAATCAGTCAGCAATGAGGTCTCCAAGGAAGATACCTGTAAAGAAGAGTGGGCCAGGTAGGAATCATGGAATTAAAAAGACAAAGGAAAGATGTACCATCAAAAAAATGGCTAGAAATTCCACTTTTATGCAAATAGCATCTCTGAAATTTTCATAAAGCAATAACATAACCTATATAGACTGGGAAGAAGTGGGGGGAGACTGACTCCCTGTAGAACAGCTTTCCTAAACCTTTGGGTTCAGTTACTTTTTACACACAATTATTGAGGACCCACTAAGTTTTTCACATACATAAATTTAAACTGAGAAGCTTTTAATAAGAGTACACAAGCACACATTCTATGACCTGTTACAGCTGTGACAATGTCACACATCACTTGACATTTGGAAAAGACTGTCAGAATGAGGAAAAACAAACCTTAACCCTATAACAAAAATAATTTGACCTGTATACTACCAGGAAGTGTCTCAAGAGTCCCCAGGCAACAATACAGCTATTGAAAAATGTAAATAAATTGATATTTAATGGAATGTTGAATTTAGCTATATAAACTGTGATATAAAATATGTCTGTTATTGGTACTAAAAAAATTAAAAGCTGGTATAGAGTAATTATTTTTAAAACAAACTAAAAACATTAGCATTGACTTTCTACCTAACCCAGATCTCATTAATTTTGTTTATGATAAAGGGCCTAGGGTGAGTTGTTTTAGTGTTATTAAATAATTCATCAAAATAGATGATTTTTTTCATTTTGACACAACACTGTCTATTTTTCTTAAGGACAAGCTTTAAAAAGATATCATTTTGCCTTTGCAAGTATTTATGAAAGTCAGAAATAAAAACATGCATAGCTTCCCAAATTCCCTTCATCACCTGCCTATCTGTGTGCCCAATATGTATTACATGTGCAGAGACAGAGACTCATGGAGCTTTTGCTTATGGTCCAGGGTTCCATTTTCATAGTCCATGTGTAACAAAAGTCCTTATTACTGCTGGCTCAGAGCCATCCAGGGGCCTGTTCAGCTGTCTAGGGGGCTAGTATGGGGCTCTACCACCATCAGTGCAAGATAAAGTTAGCTTCCTTCGCGGAATCCATAGAAAACTGGGCACATAATGACCCACTAACAGGCTTGATGGGACTTCCCTTTATAGGACAAGAAATTAGGTTTGCTTGTTTGTATGTTTCTTCACTTTGTTTTTATAGACTGGGTCATCCATCATCTTTATGATTGTCACAAACAGATCTAACAGTCTTTTAGATATGTTGTTATTGTTTCTAGTTTTGTGTTCTGTGGATTTTGAACCTTAATCCTCAGGAAGGATTCCAGACTCAAAATGTGCCTACTGAGTGCTGTATGTGCTATTTGTAAAGAAAAGAAAGAGAATGGAGCCACCAATACCCTCTTTTTAATTAACTAAATTAAAGAAATGAATTTCCGGGCGGTGCCTGTGGCTCATCGAGTAGGGCGCTGGCCCCATATACTGAAGGTGGCAGGTTCAAACCCAGCTTCGGCCGAACTGCAAGAACAGAAAAATAGCCGGGCATTGTGGTGGGTGCCTGTGGTCCCAGCTACTCGGGAGGCTGAGGCAAGAGAATTGCCTAAGCCCAAGAGTTGGAGGTTGCTGTGAGCTGTGTGACGTCATGGCACTCTCCTGAGGGCAATAAAGTTAGACTCTCTCTCTACAAAAAAAAAAATGAATTTTCACAAGGTCTTTGCTCTCATTAGAAGTTGTGCTTTTCTAATACTTGCATTACTAATACCAGTCTTGCTGGGAAGGCTCTTCACCACTTGTTGCTAAATGTACTCAAATATCGGTCAGTGTCCCTTCTGATCAAGCATGGTTTCATTTTGTTTTGTCTTTAAAGGAGGCTGTATCAGGACCCGAATTTCAGAGATTTCTTGGAATGCACTGGCCCCATGAATAATTTTCCCTGCTGGAATGATTTGGTGGGTCCTAGTGAGAAAACCCAAGATGCAAATGGCACTGCAATAGCACCGGTTCCCTATACAATCCTCAGCAGCCTGCCATGGAACTGGTGCCCCCATGCTGGGTCCATGTCAATCTACTCTCCCTCTGATGGGTATGGCTCAACAGCTGACTCAGTGCTCACATCCCTATGGTTCCACTTGCCACTGTCCAGCCAACTCGTTAAAAGCATATCTGTTCTTCTTCCAAGTTCCTGAGCTGCTGCAAGTTCTTGGCCCTTTCTACATGGTTTCATGACGTGAGCTTTGGTTTTTTCAGCAAATCAGAGTTGTGGGCCTGTTGCAGCCCGCTTCTGGGGGGAATCAGGACGCGGAAGCTAATACACAGCAGCTTAGATGAGCACCTGCGCTGTTAATCACCTCATTGGGTGTAGTTATGTGGGCAAGGCTCCCTCTACTTAGTGGTTTCTGTGCTCAACGGGACACCCTTCACCTCCGCAGCACGGAGCTTGGCAGGAGGGGCAGGTCTAGGCGTAGCCACGTTTAGATTCTTCCTTCTGACCCTGCTCCCCGCTGGGCTACGCGGTGATCCCTTGCAGCTCATCCCTGGGCACCAGGCTCTGATTCCCGCCTTCCCGAATTCCCTCCTTCAGTTGACCAGAGGAGGATGAAGTCCTGCTCGGCTGCAGAGCCCGTGCGGCTCAGGGCAGCGCTCTCTCCCCTAACTGCATCCTGATCTCCAACCCTGTCCCTTGGTTCTCCAACCCTTCCGAATCTTTAACACGTTTGTAACTCCAGGGTATGAAACAAGATATGGCTAAAGGGATTTTCAGGGTAAGGTGACTACGGAGCCAACTCAAGAAACTTTTGAGTCCCAAACTTACAGTGAAAAACAACAATTTTAAATGTAAAATTACATTTAAAAGGCAGCAAGGAAGGGAAGGTGTTGGGTATTCACAGAGAGAGGGAGCCAGATGAGTCCCAAAATGTTCATTTCCTTGTTCCTAAACTGGTTACTAAAGAAGGAGCCAAAAGAAAATCAAAGGGAGAAATATGGCTTAAGGCGGGTGGTGCAGTCATGCAGATTTGTAATCCAAGCAACTCCGGAGTCTGAAGGGACAATCACTAGGGCCCCAGGAAGCCACAGCAAGCTCTGATTGAGCCACTGTATTCCAACCCGGGCGACAGGGAAGACCTCGGTCTCCTAAATAGCCTTTAACATGACAGTCTCCCAATCCTACCCCACCTCACCCTCATTGGGAGAAAAGCAATAAAACGTTGGGTTGGTAATCTGAGGAAACAATTGGAGAGATTACACCTAAATTAAAACCACTCTCTGCTACCTAAGCAATTTACACACATATTTCCTGATTAACTTCTTCAATTACAATATTGTGGATATTACCTTAATACCTGTCAATTCTACCCAAATAGACACTCCACAGAATGTCAGTTGCCAACATTTGTGTTCTCTGAAATCCCCTTATAGATGTCTACAATCTCTCTCTCTTTTTTTTTTGAGACAGAGTCTCATTTTGTCACCCTGAGTAGAGTACCGTGCACAGCTCACAGCAACCTCCAACGCCTGAGCTTAGGTGATTCTCTTGCCTCAGCGTCCTGAGTAGCTAGGACCACAGGCGCCCACCACAATGCCAGACTATTTTTTTGTCGTTGTTGCAGTTTGGCCAGGGCCAGGTTCGAACTCGCCAACCTCAGTATATGGGGCTGGTGCCCTACTCACTGAGCCACAGGCACTGACCTACACTGTCTCTTAACTACTGAGTCAAGGTGGAAGGGATGCAAGCTTATTTTCAAAGAGATAGTGAGAAATTTCTCCTCAATTGTAAAGTCAAGCAACATGATCAGATGGTTGGATTTGTAGAACTATCAATTTATTCGAGTTAATAACATAACATCAAACAGGAGATCTTACCTTATATGTCTTGTAGTTCTCCACCCAGATTGGCAGGGTCTCTGCCTCCCAGAGCGGACACAGTATGTTAAGGGAGTGATTATTCAGGTCAGCCAACCAGGCTGAAGACTAGAGCACATTCTGATCATCTCTCTCTCCATATCGCTGCCCATTACTTTAAGAGAGCATGTTGTGCTTGAAGCTGAGAGCATTTTTCCTCTTTAAAATAAAAATATAAAGAAACAGGATTCTTCCAACGTTAGGGTCAGTTCTTCTTTCTCACATTTGGAGAAAAACAGGTAATGAGACAAAATTTCTCATGTTACTTCCGCTACCCACATAGGCTATCCACACTCTGTCTCTGTCTCTGTCCATCCTGGCCAGTAGGTGGCTCTCTATTCCTTGTAAATATTTTAATAGTCCCCAGAGTAAAATGGACCCTGTTTCCTTTCTTCCTCTGCTACTGTTACATCATTGCAATGGGGTATTCCCTTGTTTCCAAAAACATTCAGGAGGGGAGTGGGGAGGAAAGCCCTCTCTTGTGGGAGTTTCTGATGAACCTCCAACTTTTGCTTTCATTGGTAGTTGTGTATTCTTAAGGGAAAACTGACAGCCAGAACCCACAATGGGAGAGGAAACAGCTGCAGGGATGGGCAGTGAAAGTTAGTGAGGAGTGAATAAGGAGACCGCACTGGGGAAGGAAGAAACTATTGAGATATGGGAACGAAAAAATGGGGTCTAGTAAGCAGGGAGGAAGGGGGTTATGTGGCAGGCATCACAATTAGAACTTAAATCATACATCTTTTCAACTTCACTTTCGTGAGCTAACCTCTCTTCCAGATATTCATAGAAACCACCATTTCATAGGACAATATAAAAACCATAGGTATCTCCAATGTTAAGGGTAATTATTTTTTAGTCTTCTTCCCCAAATTGCCTTTTTTTTAACTGTTACTTTTTACAGTTACTGAGAGAAGAGTAAAAGAGCTCACTGTTCTGATATAAAGTGAAAAAAAGTGACATCTTCCGCATCCATGTCCACTCCCACTTATATTCTATATGTCCCCTTCCACATACATTAAATCATCTGTGAAAGATATTCTGCTAAACACTTGGAATGTTTTTGTTTGCTTATTAAAACAACTCTAGATATATTTTCAGTTCATTTTATGCTTGAGAAAAAATGAGATTCAGAGAATTTAGTGAATTGCCCCCCAGACCACATCTAAATCTGAAGAATTTAGATTCAATACCGAATTCTACATTGCATGTTATAGGTAATTGCTCAGGTTTCATATTTGGAATTCTGTGAAGGTTTAAAACATGCTTTGAACCCAAATTATATAATTACTTGCTTTCTTGTCTTCATTTTATTCATGAGTACTATTGTATTTTTTGCTGATTTTCACCTGATTTATTCTTTACCTTTAATATTGGGAAAGAGAAATTCTCTGATCCAGTTTCATTCATCCATCATGAGAAGGGATTGTGGTAGACTATTACATTCATTCAGTTTGGTTATATGTGCTTCTCCTACAATTTATGATAATGAAGATGACATAGAAATTTAATCAGGAAAAATGCAAGGAATTTCATTTTAGAAAAGGAAGAAGAAAAATTCTTGGCATGCCTCTATCTACTACAAAGCAAAATTTGTTTTTAATTGCAATAGTAAAAATAATGTGACTTAGTGGACAATTAGGTAACCAGATTATTAAAATATATAACCCCTAAAGTTAATTTATCTGTAGTATTTAAATTTAGGAAAAAGGGTATGTATGAGGTTAATATAAGAGAAAAAAGTTTTCAAGGGATTTTTTGTAGCCTTCTTTAATTGCCTCTCTATAACCTCCCACTTAACAAATAATAGCAACAAACCTGGCTCCCACTATCTGCCATCTATGCAGGTAACAGTTCAATTCCAGAACACCTTTATGTTAGTTTTAGAATTGCTAACTAGTGCCATCATGAGAAACAGCTGTATCACATAAAGCCTAGTGGTTAAATACAGTTTCTTTTGCTTTTAATCCTAACAGATGCCATTCATCTCCAAAGTTACTTCTCTCAGGATCTTTTCCTCCACTAAATTTAGTGAATTTATTTCAGACATCTATAATAGCTTGAATCTTTTGTCACATTCCGCATTCCATCCTGGGATCTTCTGATCCTCCTAATGATTTTTTAGATTTTTCTCACATTAAATCTGCTTGCATCAAAATTTGCACACTAAGATAAAATTATTTGGGTTTTGATTAATGCATATTGGCAGTATCAATCATTAAAGTATCATAGAGAATGGTTCACCTTCAGCACCCCACTTTGAACTCTTGAAAACCATAAACCAAAAACCATCTCTATGTTTTTGGCTTTTCCCAAATGCCATATAAATGGAATCACACACTATGTGGAGTTTTTTGCATAGGTTTCTTTCACTTAGCAACATGCATTTAAGATGTATCCATTTTGTTGCCCGGCTTTATAGCTTATTCCTTTTTATCACTGAATAATATTCAGTAATATTATTATTATAATATTCAGTGATTCTTACATGGAAGAATCACTCTTTGGTTATTCATTTACCTATGGTAGTTCATCTTGTTTCCTTCCAGTTTTTGATGAGTGTGCATAAACATTAGCATGCTGTTTTTTTCTGTGGATGTAATTATTCCAACCAGTTGAGTAAACAACTAGGAGTTTGAATATTGAATTGTATAATTAGACTATGTTTAGCTTTGTAATAAGCTATCCAAGTGTCTTCCAAAGTGGCTGAACACTTTTGCATTCCCACCATGAATGGATGAGAATTTCTGTTGCTCTGAATTCTCATCACCACCTACTACTAGAAGGGTTCTTTCAATCTGAGCCATTCTGTTATGTATGTAGTAGCATCTCATTGTTATTCTAACCTGTGTTTCCCTAATTACAGATGATGTGAGTCTTTTTGCATGCTAATTTGTATTAAAGTATCAATTCTTATTCGTATATCTTCTTTGGTTAGATGCGTATTAGGGTCCTTACTCATTTTTAATTGGAGTTTGTCTTTTCACTGTAGAGTTTTATATGTTCTCTGAATATTTTGTATACAAGACCTTTTTTATTGATATGTATTTTGCAAATATATTTTCTGAGTCTGCGGTTTGTCTTTGTATTCCCTTAACAACACATTTTAGGGTAGAGCATCTTAATTTTAACAATGTCTAAATGATCAGTTTTTTTCTTTCATTGATAGTATTATGCTTTTGGCATTCTACATAAAAACTCATCATCAAAAATATTCAGGAATACTTTATTCTATGATTACTTCTACAGGAATTTCCATTAGAGTCTAAAAACTATTTTGAGTTAATTTTTGTGTAAATTAAGAACCTTGTATCTAAGCTCATTCTTTCTTACTATACTAATATACAATGGTTCCAGCACCATTTTTTATTTTTAAAAGACTGTTTCTTCATTGAATTGCCTTTGCTCTTTTGTAAAAGTAGACTATTTTTGCATGGCCCTATATCTGGGTTCTGAATTCTGTATCACTTCATCTATATCACTCTCTTAATTACCATACTTTTAAAATGAATTTTGAAATAAGGTTGTGTTAGACCTTCAACTTTTTTCTTCTTTAGTATCTGTTGGCTATTCAAAGTCCTTGCTTTCTATATAAAGTTAAGAATCAGTGATAATATCTTAAAAAAAAACTGGCTGGGGTTTTGATTAGGATTGCTTTGAATCTACAGATTAATCTAGAAGAACTGATATGTTATAACAATATTAAACACCTGTAATGCTAGCATTTTGGGAGGCCAAGGTGGGAGGATTGCTTGAGCTCAGGAGTTGGAGACCAGCCTGAGCAAGAGTGATACTTCATCTGCACAAAAAATAGAAAAATTAGCTGGGTGTGTTGGGTCATGGCTATATTTCCAACTACTCAGGAGCCTGAGGCAAGAGGATTGCTAGAGCTCAAGAGTTTGAGATTCCAGTGAGCTCTGTTGATACCACTGCATTCTGTGGTGAGAAACTCTACCTTGAAACAAAACAAAATATGACGGCGCCTGAGGCTTATCGAGTAGGGCACCGGCCCCATATACCGAAGGTGGCGGGTTCAAACCTGGCCTCGGCTGAACTGCAAAACACAGAAATAGCCGGGGGTTGTGGCAGGCACCTGTAGTCCCAGCTACTCGGAAGGCCGAGGCAAGAGAATCGTGTAAGCCCAGGAGTTGAAGGTTGCTGTGAGCTGTGTGACGCCACAGCTCAGTAGAGTGCGGATAGAGTAAGACTCTGTTTCTACAAAAAAAAAATAAATAAATAAACAAAATAAATTATTGGTTCTTCAAATCATGAACAAGGGAGTATGATGTGTCCTTTGAGAATTAAATGCAAACAGTTTATATTTTACCATTTAATTTTACTACAGTTTTTGAACACATTAATAAATATACAGAGGGCTTAAAAGAAATATTGACACTCTTTGGATATATCTAGCAACTACTGAAGTTGAAAACCATTTATGAAGGAAAATTAAACATTAAGTACTCTACAAATCAATGTGAAAAAACTAATTTCACTTTTTTTTTTTTGGTAGAGACAGAGTCTCACTTTATCGCCCTCTGTAGAGTGCGGTGGCATCACACAGCTCATAGCAACCTCCATTTCTTGGGCTTAGGCGATTCTTTTGCCTCAGGCTCCCGAGTAGCTGGGAGTACAGGCGCCTGCCACAACGACCGCCTATTTTTCTGTTTTTGCAGTTCGGCTGAGGCTGGGTTTGAACCCGCCACCTTTAGTATATGGGTCTGGCGCCCTACTCGATGAGCCACAGGCACCGCCCACTAATTTGACTTTTTTAAGTTAGATGTTCATACAACTTTTAGCTTCAAATTTTTACCATTTTTTACCCTACAATAAATAAAAAGTAAACTTTACACTTTTTTGTTTTATCTTCGGAGATATACACAGGGTATATGAATAGACACATAGTACATCTGCTATTAAAATGTAATAGGGGTTTCAACTAAGAAAAAAAATTACAAAAAGGCTCTAGGGGAAAGAAAAGGGAGGTAATAATGAAAACAAAAAGATTATGAGCCTAAAGGAAAGCAAAAAACAGAAGTGGAAATATGGGGACATACAGAAGATGGAAACTACAATGTTCCCTATTTAAGGCCTATGCAAAAGACAAGCTCTTCAGAGAACCTAGAGACCAAGGCTCAGGGTCACTTGCCTCAGCCAGCCCAGCAGCATCTTCAACATCCACAATGGCCTTGGCCTTTTCTGCACTGATGTCCCTGGTGACGCTCAGCAGCATGTCCATCTGCTCTCTGGCCTGTGATCTGCCTCAGTCCCACAGCCTGGGCAACAGAAGGCCCTTGATTCTCCTTGCACAAATCAGGAGAACCTCTCCTTTCTCCTGCCTAAAGGACAGACGTGACTTCAGATTTCTCCAGGAGGAGTTTGATGGCAAGCAGCTCCAGAAGGCTCAAGCCATCTCTGTCCTCCATGAGCTGACCCAGCAGACCTTCAACCTCTTCAACACAAAAGACTCATCTGAGGCTTGGAATAAGACCCTCCTGGACCAGTTCTGCTCTGGCCTCTATCAGCAGCTGAATGAGCTGAAAGCCTGTCTGATACAGGAGGTGGGAATGGAAGAGGCTGCCCTGATGAACCAGGACTCCATTCTGGCCGTGAGGAGCTACTTCCAAAGAATCGCTCTCTACCTGAAAGAGAAGAAATACAGCCCTTGTGCCTGGGAGGTCGTCAGAGCAGAAATCCTGAGATCCTTCTCTTCATCAACAAGCTTACAAGAAAAAATAAGGAGAGAGGAGTAAGGACAGTTCAACATGGAAAAGATTCTTATTCATTGATACACCATCTTACACGTTCAGGAGTCCTGCTATTTAAAAGACTCTCATGTCTGCTATAATCATGACATGAATTGAATCAAGTGTTTCAAGTATTTTCAGGAGTAATAAGCAACATTGTGTTCAGCTCTACAGGCTCTATTTGCTTACAGATGACCATGCCAATGTATCTATATATCTATTTATTTAAATATTATTTATTAAACAATTTGTAAGATTTAACTTATTTTTGTCCATGTAATATTGTCCATACCTTTGTATTGTAGTTAATATAACAAAAAAATTTCTTTATATTTACTGAATTTATTATTTTGTTTTGCTTATTAAATTTTACTATAAAAATACTTGTTGTATTTGTTCATTCTTTAAAAAAAAATTCCAAGTCTGATTGTAAAACCTGATCAAAGAAAGAACGGTATGACTCATTTACCCATAATTATTATATTTAAGTTGTAAGAACAATTCAAAATGAAGTCCTTTGTTTTAGGTTGTATGTTGTCCTCAGGATATGGAGGTAACCATAAAAACACAACTTCTTCCCTCTTGTAACTTAAAGTTTTTTTAGGAAAGAACCTAAAAACTATAACCATACTTAATTAATATATGTTAAGATAAATGATACAGTAATGAAAAAGAACACCAGTAATATTCCTTTAGTAGAAGCTAGACTGAGGGAGATAGGGAAATAAAAACAAAAGTAGTAGACATACACTACAGTTGAGGGACACAACACACAAGGGCAAATGTCCACTGGTAATTCAATATTTGAGTCTGCAATTTTCAAACAAAGTTATGAACAGAAGTGGTTACATGGGAAGAGTTTACAGAGTAAAAACAGGACTTAAAACTGCTTCCTGCAAACCTTAACTTTAAAGGGAGGGAAAAGACATAAATGAAACTACTTGGAATGGCCATACACTAGAAGGATAAGAGAAAATGGTGATAAGAGCATATATAAAAAACTAAACTGGTTAGAAATAGAATTGATACATTCATGCAAACCGTGGATTGAAATTGACTGCTACAATGGGCAATGGTGATTTTAGTAAGAGCGGGTTTGGTAGAATTAATCACCAGAAACCATATCGATATGCATGGCAGGGAAAATAGGAGAAAAAAAAGTTAGTGACAATATATCTAGAAAATAATTTTGAGAATTTTGTCTTCTGAAGTTAAGGAGAGAAATAGAATAGGATCTGGAAGAGAATGTATATTATATTTTCATAGTTTACCTCTTTTGGAAATATATATATTGTAGATATGTAAAATTATAGATCATGTGTATGGATTTTGTATATTGATAAATCATACTCATGTTTTACATTTTATTTGTTTTAAATCATGACGTATTATTTACAATGATAATTTATCATTATTTGGATTAATACTATGTTGAATGTCAGTAAACTGCTCTGTAGATTGAAATCATCTACTCTAGTGGAAAAGAGATGTTATCAGCAACTTTAGTGAAGCTCGCTTGGTAGAATTAATGAGAAGAAACCAGATTGGAGAGGTGGAAAAGTGAATAAAAGAAGAGAAAAACCCCCATTGTCATTTTTTGACCTGGGGAATCACTTTCCTTCTTTTACTTTCATCATATTCAGACTTGATTTTTATTTCCTTTTGCTTCAACTTATTCAAAAGTAATGATGGTTTTGTATGAATGTTTAATGAAAAAAGGAAAAAAATGACACATTGAAAACTATAGAAAATAATGGTACTGAATCTTTACATTTCCTTTTGCACTTCCATATTTTAGCATTTACCTCAAGGTAAAATTGAAAGTAATTCAGAAACAGCCATAAAATAACTGACCAGAAAAATACTGAATTTAAAAGAATGTATACAAATTTCAAAACTATTAAAGGAAAGCAGGCTAATTTTATCCAAAATAGTAAGTAAGTTTGGCTTCATTGACTTACACTTCACACTTTGAGATGGAGAATGACGAACTAAAAAGTTCAACAGAAATTCATGAGTGAATGATCTAAGGACAGTTAGTAGTTAATTCAGTGTAATCTTCTGATGGGAGCAAAATCAGGATGGAATATCCTGCAGCCAGCTTAAAAAGGTAAAGCACAAAAATTATTGAAAAGTTTAATGAATTGAATTCAATATGGAAATCAACATTTGATAAAATTTCTTTTCCTATTTACGGCGAAAAATTTACATAGGATGTTTTATACAACTCCTTGCCCACATGCACACATATTCAATTTTTGCTTCTGTCATCTGGAGGCTATGGAAGTATTAAATACCTTTGTACCAGATTAAAAGAAGAGAGAGCTGCTGCTGACAACCTAGTTCAGTCACAGAAACACTCTGGGTTTCAGCAGTTGACGGTTTGGAAGACAAAACCAATCACTGTCCAATGAAGCTGCCCAAATTTCTAAGTTGTAATGAGTAGACTCATGCCAGCCCAATAGTGAGCTAGCAAGGGTTAAATTAGAAGCCTGGTGAGTCTGTGTACCGTTGAGCCAGAGCAAATGGTTAAAGATACACTATCTCACCTGGGAGGTGAAGTGATGCTGGGGAAGATAAACTGTTGTGGGTCTTAATTCAAACTGGCACACCACATGCACCTGAAAACATAAGATAGTAAATGATTTGGGCAACAACCTAAAGAGTCAGTAATAAAAAAAGTCGGTGAAACAGTGGAAAACTTCTGTAACAATCCTGGACGTGAGGCATTGGTGAATCTCAGCCACATGGCCATATGTGAAAGTTTTCCTTTGTAAGGGAAAACCTGAGAATATTATTTGTTAATAATTACATCTTCGATCATCTCTATGAGCTCTGCGATAATGATAGAATAGTGAACAAGATAGAGAGGCCTTTCTCTTAAAAAGGTTACTTGCTAAACAGGTCTAATAAATCTTTTCTCAAGAGGACAAATTTAGAGCCTGGTATGCAAAATAAAGCGAGTAAAGAAAGAGCCCCAGTCAGAAGTAAAATCTTGTCCTTAGTAAGAAAAGGAACACTATATTGGTTTGACTTTAATACAAACACTTTTCTCATTTTAAAGATGCTGAATCTATGTTGGGACATCGGAAGTTTCTTAGCAAAATTAAACTTAGTTAAGAGAATGAATGGAATAATATAAATTGTTGATGCCCTCTATTTGGTTTTAGAGGAAACACAAAAGGAAGCAAAGAAAAAATGCACACATAGGAGCATTCAGAAAATGAATAGCACTATGTTCTCTACTTACGAGACACGCATGGAAAGGTCTTCAGTGATGTTAGAGGCCAAGACTCACACAGAAACACACTTTATCCAGGCCATCAGCTTTCTTAAGATCCCCAATTGCCCATTAATATTGATGATTTTAGTGATGGGCTGTGACCTGTCTCACAACCATGGACTAGTTACCAGGAAAACCCTCATGGTTCTGGGCCAAATGAGGAGAATCTTCCCTTCCTGTGTCTGAAAGACAGATGTAACTTCAGATTCCCCTGGGAGATGGTGCATGGCAGACAGTTGCAAAAGGCCCAGGCCACGTCTGTTCTCCACAAGATGCTGCAGCAGACCTTCCAGCTTTCCCACTCAGAGCACTCCCCTGTGCTCCTCAGCTGCCGGGAATAGGACCCTCCTGGTCAAACTCCGCACTGGACTTCACTGACAGCTGGAAGACCTGTTTAACAAAGAAGGGACTTGAATGATGAATATTCGGTTTTACAGTGTGTTTTGGCATTTCATCTTTATTCAGCAGTTGTGCTGAACACTTATGATCGTCAAATAGAATGCATTTTTCATCATATGTAACAATACATTGTAGAAATGTTCACCTTTATGTTGTGGTAGGAAGAACAGCAGGCTTGAAGACTATTTCTCTTTTGATGCTCATTTAATTCAGGCAGAACCCATCTATCCAGCTTCTTTTCCTTACCTATTTGTTTCAAATGGTCCAATATTGTTGGAGTAGTAACTTCAAACCTTACTGCTAATTCACACAGGCTAAGATGGATTCTTTTCCACTACATCTTTTACCTCATCATTGTACACTTTGGTTTCAGGTTGCCCCTGTGGCTTATTTTCAAGATTAAAATCACCAGAGCAAAACTTCTCAAACCACTGACATACTGTGCCTTCATTAGCCATATCCTTCCCAAACACTTCTGCTTTGGTTCCACAATGGAACTCATATTCGAAAATAACACGAATTTTTGACTTATCCAAGGTTTTGCAAAAATTGTTCTAAAAGAAATTTGAAAGATAATCGCAAGCCAAAATTTTCATATGAAAAAATAAGGATGTACTTTCACAATTAAAAAAAAAAACCCAACAGGGCGGCACCTGTGGCTCAGTGAGTAGGGCGCTGGCCCCATATACTGAGGGTGGCGGGTTCAAACCCAGCCTTGGCCAAAATGCAATAACAGAAGAAAATAGTCGAGCATTGTGGTGGGCGCCTGTGGTCCCAGCTACTTGGGAGGCTGAGGCAGGAGAATCGCTTAAGCCCAGGAGCTGGTCGTTGCTGTGAGCTATGACGCCACCACACTCTACCGAGGGCAATAAAGTAAGACAGAGTCTCAGTACAAAAAAAAACAAAAAACCAACAGCCAAAACAAAAATAGAGGGCATCAACAAAGTAAAATGTCAGAGGTATTAACTGTCAAACTTAGTACTTAAGAAAACTGAACATTTCTTAATAACAAAATATTATTTATTTTATTATTATTAATATAAATTAGGTCTGACATTAAGTTCACAAACTCATCCTAGAAAAAGTGCTATATACCTCATTGCTGAACATCACTACAGTCACCCTCGAAGTACTCACTCTGGGAGGCTATGCAGTGATGCCAGTGCCTCATCCACCCTTCCAATTTGGAACTCTTTTTATGAAATGACCATCAGAGCTAGGATTATACAGCTCACAAGAACACACAATAATAACAATGAATGCCACGCAGCAAGACGTTGGAATATGTCAACACAAACACAGTTGTAAGACACTGATACACCATGGTTATGAAACCTTACCAAAATGTTCGCACAGTGTGGGCAACATACACGCATGGTGGCAAGTTCACAAACTTCATTGTCAGACCCCTTAGACAACACTTCCATGGCCAAATCTTCTCCTTTAGGGACTCTTATCTTCCTGGGATAGAAAAGAACAGGAACAGGTCACTGATTTTTAATATAGAGTATCTAGTGTTCTAAGTATTCAGCATTGAAAGAGGATTGCTTCTGCCTACTCAATTCATCATAGGAATACAGTTAACATCTGCATAAAGGGTTTTATAAACTTTTAAGCATTAAGGAGGTAGAAAAGCATAATTCGTAAGAACAATACAAAAATATAGCTAATGTCATAAAATGAAATCTAAATAAAAATAATTAAAAATAGTAAAGCAAACGGAAAAACATTCTAGTCCAATGTATTTTATAAAATGTGATACAATGATGCTTGAGCATTTAGCTTATTAGGCAGTTATATAAACATTATAGCTTATTAGCCAACTAAATAAATATTAATTTTATATGCTCTGTGTCACTACATCCATTCTCTCAAATCAGTCGTTAAGAAGTTTGTACAAAGGTTAAAAAATTCTATTTAAAAACAATTTGACGAGAGGCGCTGCAGCTGCGGAGAGAAAAGACGACGCTGACCCTCCGCTCCCCAGTCTGGTCGCTGCCATGGCAATGAGGCAGACCCCGCTGACTTGCTCTGGCCACATGTGGCCTGTGGTTGATCTGGCCTTCAGTGGCATCACGTCTTATGGGTATTTCTTAATCAGCACTTGCAAAGATGGTAAACCTATGCTACGCCAGGGAGATACAGGAGACTGGATTGGAACATTTTTGGGTCATAAAGGTGCTGTTTGGGGTGCAACATTGAATAAAGATGCCACCAAAGCAGCTACAGCAGCTGCAGATTTCACAGCCAAAGTGTGGGATGCTGTTTCAGGAGATGAATTGATGACCCTGGCTCATAAACACATTGTCAAGACTGTGGATTTCACACAGGATAGTAATTATTTGTTAACTGGGGGACAAGATAAACTACTACGCATATATGATTTGAACAGACCTGAAGCAGAACCTAAGGAAATTAGTGTATTAAAAAGGCTCTATGGTGCTGTGAAGATTCTTTCAGCTGACGATAAAACTGTTCGACTTTGGGATCATGCTACTACGACAGAAGTGAAGTCTCTAAATTTTAATATGTCTGTTAGTAGTATGGAATATATTCCTGAGGGAGAGATTTTGGTTATAATTTATGGACGATCTATTGCTTTTCATAGTGCAGTAAGTTTGGACCCAATTAAATCCTTTGAAGCTCCTGCAACCATCAATTCTGCATCACTTCATCCTGAGAAAGAATTTCTTGTTGCAGGTGGTGAAGATTTTAAACTTTGTAAGTATGATTATAATAGTGAAGAAGAATTAGAATCCTACAAAGGACAACTTTGGTCCTATTCACTGTGTGAGATTTAGTCCTGATGGAGATCTCTGTGCCAGTGGTTCTGAAGATGGAACATTGAGATTATGGCAAACTATGGTAGGAAAAACATATGGCCTCTGGAAATGTGCGCTTCCTGAAGAAGATAGTGGTGACCTGACAAAGCCAAAGATTGGTTTTTCAGAGACAACAGAAGAAGAGCTAGAAGAAATTGCTTCAGAGAATTCAGATTCCATCTATTCTTCAACTCCTGAAGTTAAGGCCTGAGCATCAAACATGTGCCACAGATAGTATACAACCTATGGACTAAAATAAGCAAGCAGAGAAGAGCATCAGCCTTCCA
>CAUYRH010021265.1:0-14063 GCA_963574655.1 Perodicticus potto | reverse complement strand
TTTGGTTTCCTAGATTTTTATCATTCCATCTTGCTGCCCTGTGTTTGCAAAATTATCATAGAAACATATGTACATTCTTGGGAGCACAGCAAATAATGTTTCCTGGACAAGATAGCTAGAGAATATTAGGATCTAGGTAATATTAGGAAACAATTGAATTAGGTCCTCACCAGTCAACCAATGACCCGATTTGTTTTATCAACAACGATGTTGATAAAACTCAGGCCACTTGCCCTGTTGACTTGCCACATGACTGGGGTTAGATGTGTCATCCACGGAACATGATGGTACACCCACTGTCTGTGTTATTAAGGTGAGTTTTCTTTTCCATCTTTGTTCACCTCACAAATCATTGAATAATCTGTGTTATGGTAATTTCTTTTCTTTTCTTTTTTTTTTGAGACAGAGCCTCAAGCTGTCACCCTGGGTAGACTGCCATGGCATCACAGTTCATAGCAACCTTCAGCTCCTAGGCTTAAGTAATTCTCTTGCCTCGGCCTCCCAAGTAGCTGGGATTACAGGTGCCTGCCACAACACCTGGCTATTTTTTGGTTGTAGTTGTCATTGTTGTTTGGCAGGCCCAGGCTGGATTCAGACCCGCCAGCTCTGGTGTATGTGGCTGGTGCCTTAGCTGCTTGGGCTACAGGCGCCAAGCCAATTTCTTGTGTTCTTTAAAGGATTCACTTCCCACATTATAGAAAAATTAAAAAGGCAAAAGCCGATCAGAAAGTCACTTGAGCAAAAACTTCCCTTTTATGAATACTTATGGATAATCCATAACACGTGCATGGTGAATTCTTTTCATGCACCAAATTATGGAGGAGGCATTAAGAAAAACAAAAACGCAATAGAGATGGCATCTGTGGCTCAAAGGAGTTGGTACCGGCCCCATATACTGGAGGTGGCGGGTTCAAACCTGGCCCCAGCCAAAAACTGCAAAAAAAAAAAAAAACCCATAAAACTCCATAGTAGCCTTTCCCTCTGTAGTCCACTCTTTTGGAGTTCTCTCATTTATTTCATTCATAGTATCTGTTCTTAAGAAGTTCATAATCTATTTAAAACTAAAAAAAAAAAACGAACCCAAACAAACAAAACAAAAGCCGCATAAAATAATTAGAGACTAACATGAAAGTATACAGTTAAGGGCTAAATTGCTTGGTTGAAATAAACATTATGGGAATTGAGGGCTGAGCAGTCTTGGACTGGAGTGGATCTTTCAAAAGAAGGTTCTAGGGAACTAGGGAAAGCTTCACAGAGAAGTGGACGCAGGACACGGTGTTCAAGGATCTGGGATGGAAATGCAGGCACAGTATACATGACTTCAGCTAGTGAGGACTCAGGATTGGCATGGCCAACGTTTTCAAAGCATTGTGAGTGTGCAGCTGAAACCTAAATAACTTGCCAGAGGTAAATGCACCTTCTAGGTGTCCAACGAGCAGGATTATTAAAGTAGTCCATATAAGGAAGAAAGAAAGAAATTCAAACCCACACACAATTAAGCAAAAAGAATGAATCACACTCAAAATGGAGGAAGTAATTATTCTAGACTCAAATGACTACTGATGCTTAGTTAAAAAGCTTTTCACTTTCCCCCAAATACAATAAAACAATATTCTTTAACCTTATCAGTACATAATTTAGTGCCAAAGAAAATAATCACAACAGGAGGCTGTGTGCAGTGGCTCACGCCTGTAATCCTAGCACTCTGGGAGGCCGAGGCCGGTGGATTGCCTGAGTTCACAGGTTTGAAATCAGTCTGAGCCAGAGACAGAACTCATGTCTCAAAATAGCTGGGCATTGTGGTGGGGTCCTATAGTCCCAGCTACTTGGGAGGCTGAGGCAAGAGAATTGCTTGAGCTCAAGAGTTTAAGGTTGAGCTGTGACGCCATGGCACTCTACCAAGGGTGACAAAGTGAGACTCTGTCTCAAAAAAACAGAAAAGAAAATAATCATAACATCTCTGTTGTGTAAATGATCACAAAATTGATAAAAGGGTATATATCAGACAGTGTGCTCCTTTTATACAGAATCACCAACTTCATAACAATTTTATCAAGGAGCTATGATTTAATGCCATTTTGAGATGATAAAAGTGAGGTTCAAAACGTCACTTTAAGGGCCAGGTGCAGTGGCTCATGTCTATAATCCCAGCACTTTGGGAGGCCAATGTGGGAGGATGGCTTGAGACCAGGAGTTTGAGACCAGTCTAGGCAACATTGAAAGACCCCCCTCTCTGAAAAAAATAAAAATATTACCCAGATGTGGTGGTGTGTGCCTACAAGTCCTAGCTACTCGGAGGCTGAGGTGGGAGGATCGTGTGAGCCCAGGAATTGGAGGTTGCAGTGAGCTGTGATCATGCCATTGTACTCCAGCCTGGGTGACAGAGTGAGACCCTGTCTTCAAAAACAATAACAACAACGGCAACAAAATTGACATTAACCAAGTACCTCTAAAGTCCTTTAGCTTGTAAGTGGCATTGCTGGGGTATGATGTCTGGTCTGTATGGTGCCAAGCCCCCGTCACTACAAAAAAGTAGAACAATTAGTCTGGTATAGTGGCGCAGCCCTATAGTCAAAGCTACTTGGGAGGCTAAGGAAGGAGGATCACTTTGGCCCAGGGGTATGAGAGGGCAGTGAACCATGACGCTGCCACTGTATCTGGGACAGAGAAAAACCCTCTCTCCAAAAAAAAAAAAAAAGCACATTTCAAAGCCAAATGCAAGTAATGTTTACATCAGCCACTATTTTACATTACTCAGGCAGCATTCTGTTCCATTAATGCTATTAACTGAACATTGGTTCAATTACTTAGAAAGGAAATAAAAACGTAATCTTTCATATTACTGTCCTTGACATATTTCAAGAGAATGTAACTCTGTATGTGACAATTCAAGGAAACACCGATACAGAGCACAACTTTTGCCCTCAAACAGAGGTGCTGAGTGCTCTCATGCTACTCGTTTGTTGGTTTCTGCTTGCAGAACTGGGGAGAGTTCAGTAGATTGCCCTGGATGCGCTGGGAGAGCCGGTGACACAGGACCTGCCCATAACAACAGAACCCAGGCAACTCTGGATAGAGAGGGCTGAAGTCATACACCAGGAAAGCCACCGTTAGAGCTAAGGGTACCTGTTGTTTTCATTCTTTTTAATTGTAGTAAAACACACACAACACAGAATCCACCATCTTTTCTTTCTTTCTTTCTTTCTTTTTTTGAGACAAAGTCTCACTCTGTTGTCCTAAGTCAGCGGTTCTCAACCTGTGGGTCGCGACCCACAGGAATTGTATTAAAAGCTTACGGCATTAGGAAGGTTGAGAACCACTGTCCTGGGTAGACTGCAGTGGTGCAATGTAGCTCACAGCAACCTCAAACTCTTGGGCTCACATGACCCTTCTGCCTCAGCCTCCCTAGTAGCTGGAACTATAGGTCTGTCCGATCACACTAGCTAATTTGTTTTATTTTTAGTAGAGAAGGGGTCTCATGTTGCTTAGGCTGGACTTGAGCTCTTGAGCACTTGAGCTCTTGAGCTCAAGCAATCTACCCACCCTGACCTCCCAGAGTGCTAGGATGACAGGCATGAGCCACCATGCCTGGCCAATGCCAGCCTAATTTAAAATTTTTTTTTTTTTTTTTTTTTTGTAGAGACAGAGTTTCACTTTGTCGCCCTCGGTAGAGTGCCATGGTGTCACACAGCTCACAGCAACCTCCAACTCCTGGGCTTGGGCGATTCTCCTGACTCAGCCTCCCGAGTAGCTGGGACTACAGGTGCCCGCCACAACGCCCGGCTATTTTTCTGTTTTTGCAGTTTGGCTGAGGCCCGGTTTGAACTGGCCACCTTCGGTATATGGGGCTGGTGCCCTACTCGATGAGCCACAGGCGCCGCCCTAAAAAATTTTTTTTTATAGAGACAGGGTCTCACTATGTTGCCCAGGCTGGTCTCAAATGTCTGGCCTCAGGATATCCTCCTACCTCAGCCACTGAGAGTGCTGGGTTTTATAGGCACCAACCACTGTGCTGGGGTTCTTTTAATTTTCTATTTTAATTACTGAATTGCACTAATTAATTACAGAGGCACTTAATGAAGTTTTTCTTTTAATGTTGCAAACTGAAACTCTACACCATTAAACAAAAACTCTCCAGTCTCTTCTCCTCCCAGCTCCTGACAACCACATTCTACTTTATGCCTCAATGAAGTATGACTACTTTAAGTATTAATGGTACCACATTTTTTTCTTTGAGAGAGAGTCTCAAGGTGTCACCACAGGTAGACTGCTGTGGCATCATAGCTCACAGCAACCTCAAACTCCTGGGCTCAAGCGATCCGCTTGCCTCAGGTTTTCTATGTTTATTAGCTATGAGGGTCTCAATTTTTGCTCAGGCTGGTCTCAAACGTGAGCTCAAGCAATCCACCTGCCTTGGCCTCCCAGAGTGTTAGGATTATAGGGATGAGCCATTGCACACAGCCAATGGTAACGCTTTTCGTCAGCACCTTGGTGACATAAGACCTGGTTTAGGCTTTTTGGGGTTTTTTTGAGACAGAGTCTTACTATGTCACCCTCAGTAGAGTGCTGTGGTGTCACAGATCACAGCAACCTCCAACTCTTGGGCTTAAGCGATTCTCTTGCCTCAGCCTCCCAAGTAGCTGGGACTACAGGTGCCCGCCACACCGCCTGTTTCTTTGTTGCAGTGGTCATTGTTGTTTAGCAGGCCCAGGCTGGGTTTGAACCCGTCACTCTCGGTGTATGTGGCAGGCGCCATAAGCATTGTGCTATGGGCGCTGAGCCCAGGTTTAGGTTTTTAATTTTGCAGGTTTTTGTTTTTGGCCAGGGCTGGGTTTGAAACCGCACCTCTGGTATGTGGGGCCGGCGCCCTACTCCTTTGAACCACAGGCACCTCTCAGGTTCTTAATTTTGGTACTCATCAGCTTGGCGCCTGTAGCATAGTGGTTACGGCACCAGCCACATACACTGAAGGTAGCGGGTTCAAACCTGGCCCAGGCCAGCTAAAACAACTGCAACAACAACAACAAAAATAGCCAGGTGTTATGGCCAGCACCCGTAGTCCCAGCTACTTGGGAGGCTGAGGCAAGAGAATCTCTTAAGCCCAAGAGGTGGAGGTTCCTGAGAGCTGTGATGCTACAGCACTATACAGAGGGCGACACAATAAGACTGTCTCAAAAAAAAAATTTTTTTTTTTGTTACCCATCTATTCTACCCATGCAGCAGTGGTGATTGTATGAAGACATACTATTATTTTTATTATCTTTCAAATATATATGTAAAATGTAGCTAAAGATATACTTAAGATAGTTTTCAAAATCTATGCATTATAATATTCATTCTGTCCTGTCTTAGACATCTCCTGCCAGTTCTAAAAACTAGTAGTATCAAAACCTTAGGTACTGGGCGGCGCCTGTGGCTCAGTGGGTAGGGCACTGGCCCCATATACCGAGGGTGGTGGGTTCAAACCCAGCCCCCACCAAACTGCAACAAAAAACAGCAGGCATTGTGGTGGGTGCCTGTAGCCCCAGCTGCTCTGGAGGCTGAGGCAGGAGAATCGCTTAAGCTCAGGAGTTGGAGGTTGCTGTGAGCTGTGTGACACCATGGCATTCTACCAAGGGTGATAAAGTGAGACTCTGCCTCTACAAAAAAAAAAAAAAAAGAAAGAAAGAAAGAAAAAAAAACTTTAGGTACTAAAATAAACTTTTGTTTTTCACTATTTTCTCTCATTTGCTATTTCAACTCAAAGTTACAAGAGAGAAGAGGCCGGCACAGTGGCTCAGGCCTGAAATCCTAGCACTCTGGGAGGCTGAGGCAAGAGGATTGCTTGATCTCAGGAGTTTGAGGCCAGCTTGAGCAAGAGTGAGACCCCGTCTCTACTAAAAATAGAAAAATTAGCTGCGTGTGGTGGTATATGCTACTTGGGAGGCTGAGACAGGAGGATCCCTTGAGTCCAAGAGTTTGAGGATGCTGTGAGCTTATGAGGCCATGGCACTCTACCCGGGGTAACAGAGTGAGACTCTGTCTCGGAAAAAAAAAAAAAAATCAAAGTCACAAGAGAACACAGAACCTTATTCCAACACGGTGGAAATACAGCAGTGGGTGATACTGGAGAAACGCAAGCCACCCTTACACGTGGATTATATTCCTCGGCAATTTACTGCGTGTGGAAATAAAGTATACCCAGTGTGATTCCCTCATAGAAACAGAGCACTAATAGGAGAGTGAAGTTCCCGACCTAGGGCTTCATGCCAGCTTTTACCAAATGCAGGACTTAATAAACTATAAATGATATATTTTATGTTTCATAGCATAAAGCTTTCTAAAGCACACATAAATCAATTAAGTAGTGCTCCAAGTAGTCAATAAACATAGAATTAATTTAATATGATTCAGTCTCTGACCACATCTTCCTGCCAACTCTTATACTGAAACAAAACAACTCCAAAGAGCGGCTTTATTCGGTTCATGGATTTCAGGATGATTTCCTTGAGGGCATTTTGACAGGCAGGTGAAGGAAAGTTTGGGGTGATTAGGTAATGCTGTTTGGGAAAAGGAAAAAGCAAGCCCAGGAGTGATGACTTGCTGAGTCCTCATTCTTTTACAGTCACTTTTCTTTTTCTTTTTCTTTCTTTTTTTTTTGAGACAGAGCCTCAAGCTGTCATCCTGGATAGAGTGCTGTGGCATCACAGCTCACATCAACCTCCAATTCCTGGGCTCAAGCGAGTCTCCTGCCTCTGCCTCCCAAGTAGCTGGGACTACAGGCCGCTGCCACAACGCCTGGCCATTTTTTGGTTGCAGCCGTCATTGTTGTTTGGTGGGCCCAGGCTGGATTCGAACCCACCAGCTCAGGTGTACGTGGCTGGCGCCTTAGCCCATTGAGCCACAGGCGCCCGAGCCTACAGTCACTTTTCTTGTTTTAAGAGGTAGGGATGAGAGCTGATTACGGCCTGCCACTGTGAGATTCCTCAGAAGGGGAGAACGACGTACGTTCACGTGAGAAACTGGCTACCAGAAGCGTCAGAAGCCACGACATGGTGTAATTGGCACAGGGCTATAAGTGTGGTTGGTCAAGAGTACAAATCACCTCCCTAAGGAGTGCCTGAATGTTTTTGTTTTTTTTAAAATCACTAAGTGGAAGAAACTTGAGGTGGGAGGCTTTGCTTCTTATAATCCCGCTTAATAAATTCAAGGCAAAAATGGGCAGGCCCTGGCTCGGCGCCTGTGGCTCAACGGGCTAAGGCACCAGCCACGTACACCTGAGGTGGCGGGTTCGAATCCAGCCCAGGCCACCAGACAACAATGATGGCTGCAACCAAAAAACGGCTGGGCGTTGTGGCGGGCGCCTGTAGTCCCCGCTACTCGGGAGGCAGAGGCAAGAGACTCGCTTGAGCCCAGGAATTGGAGGTTGCTGTGAGCTGTGATGCCACAGCACTCTATCCAGGGTGACAGCTTGGGGCTCTGTCTCAAAAAAAAAAAAAATGGGCAGGCCCTGAGAAAGATGGAGAGTCTGGACTAGACCTTAAAGTCATCCCCAATGTCATCACTTTAGACTTCTATTCTACCAAAAGAAATCATCAGTTATCTTTTAAGAACCCAATAAATGTCAAGCGAAATGGATCTCTAATAATTACTCTCCAAATCTTGCGATAAAATCCCAAGTTTTATGTCAAACTAGCCTAATATGGCAGCACACAGGAAGAGTACAATTTGTTCTAACTCATGTTGGGGGGAAAAAGGAAACCACTCATTTAATCTTGTATTCTATCACAATTGATTTGGGAAAAGACACAAATCAGTTCTGTCATTTTGACAACATGACTTTTATCAGAGGATGAAAAGCTGGGTTAAATGGTAGGAGGCAAAGAGAGATTTTATTTCAAATCTTGGGAAGAAAAGACCTTTACATCAAAATTATTCAACTATTCTTTGCAGAAATTGTTGTTCAAAATAACTCTCCTAGAGCTGTGTTTATTTTTGCAGAAGGCATTCTTTGTCAGTTACATTTATCTTAAAAGGCTTAGTTATTCCTTTCCTTGCTGTATAGCCAACTCCACCAAAGCTGTGTTTATCTCTGCTTGTTTTCTAATCCAGTGGAACCAAGGAGGCAAGATGGTCAGGTATGATTTCCCCTTGAAATGGAAACTGCTGTTTACCTAGCGTGTTGCAAAGCTCTCTAATCACGTAAAACATACCTGAAAGCAAGAAAGTTAAAAGCTAGTAAACACAATGTCACAAAACAGCCTCTCTGGAAAAAAGGCATTAGTGTCATCCAGAAAGTGTCCTTCAGAAGGTCAAAAAAGTGATGCTCTTTGGTTCAGCGCCAATAGCTAGGTGAGTAGGGTGCCAGCCACATACACCGATGCTGGCAGGATCAAGCCCAGCCCCGGCCTGCTAAACAACGACAACTGTTGTTGTGGGCGTTGTGGAGGCACGTGTAGTCCCAGCTACTCAGTAGGCTGAGGCAAGAGAATCGCTTAAGCCCAAGAGTTGGAGGTTGCTGTGAGCTGTGACATCACAGCACTCTACTGAGGGTGACATAGACTCTGTCTCAAACAGAAAAAAAAGAAAAGTGATGCTCTCAGATTCTGAAAGTAGACAAGAACCACGACTCCTTTAAGATTCCTTCTAAGTATGGAAAAAAGGAAACGAAGAGGTGACTGGACATTAGTTTTGCTTCTTTATTAAAACCAGCTTTTTTCATTTTTGCCTTCATAATAGTAAGGCGGCCGGGCCTGGTGCCTCCTTGTTTCAAAGGAATTATTACCTTACTGTTTTGTTTTGTTTTTTTTCTGAGAGAGAGTCTCGCTTTGTCACACTCAGTAGGGTGCCATGGTGTCAGCTCACAGCAACCTCAAACTCTTGGACTCAAGCGATTCTCTTGCCTCAAACTCCTCAGTAGCTGGGGCTACAGGTGCCTGCCACAAAACCAGCTATTTTTTTTTTTTTTTAAGAGACAGGGTCTCGCTCTTGCTCAGGCTGGTCTGGAACCTGTGAGCTCAGGCAATCCACCCACCTCGGCCTCCCAGAGCTCTAGGATTACAGATGTGAGCCACCGATCCTGGCCAAGTATGTTCTTTTTTCTACTCTTTGTTTTCTTGAGACAGTTTCACTCTTTTACCCTTGGCAAAGTACCCTGGCAACATAACTCACAGCAACCTCAATCTCTTGGGGTTAAGTGATCCTCTTGCCTCAGCCTCCAAAGCAGTTGGGACTACAGGTGCCCATCACAATGCCTGGCTATTTTTAGAGCTGGGGTCTTGCTCTGGCTCAGGCTGGTCTGGAACCTGTGAGCTCAGGCGATCTACCTGCCTCAGTCTCCTAGAGTGTTGGGATTACAGGTGTGAGGCACCGTGCCCCCACCTTACTCTTGTTTTTTTTTTTTTGATCAACATAATTTAATTATGCCATGGAAGTTTAACTATAGGTTCAAATGTGCAGTCAGATAAAAAAGGTTGAAAACAGATGGGGCTGGCTCGACGCCTGTGGCTCAACGGGCTAAGGTGCCAGCCACGTACACCTGAGCTGGTGGGTTCGAATCCAGCCTGGGCCCGCCAAACAACAATGACGGCTACAACCAAAAAATGGCCGGGCGTTGTGGCGGGCGCCTGTAGTCCCAGGTACTTGGGAGGCGGAGGCAAGAGACTCGCTTGAGCCCAGAAATTGGAGGTTGCTATGAGCTGTGATGCCACGGCACTATATCCAGGGTGACAACTTGAGGCTCTGTCTCAAAAAAAAAAAAAAAAACAAACAAAAGAAAACAGGCGGGGCAAGAGGCTCCCGCCTATAATCCTAGCACTCTGGGAAGCCAAGGTGGGTGGATTGCTTGAGCTCAGAAGTTCAAGACTAGCCTGACAAAGAGTAAGACACCCCTTTTCTAAAAAATAGCCAGGTGTCGGGCTCGACACCTGTGGCTCAACAGGCTAAAGCGCCAGCCACGTACACCTGAGCTGGCGGGTTCGAATCCAGCCTGGGCCTGCCAAACAACAATGATGGCTGTGATGCCACGGCACTCTATCCAGGGTGACATCTTGAGGCTCTGTCTCAAAAAACAAACAAACAAACAAACAAACAAACAAATAGCCAGGTGTTGGTGGCGACTGTGGTCCCAGCTACATGGGAGATTGGATTACTTGAGCCCAAGAGTTTGAGGTTACTGTGAGCTGTGACAGGACACCAGAGTATTCAACCCAGGATGACAGAGTGAAACTTAAATAAACAAACAAAAGGCTGAAAAACACTGCTTTAGACAAAGTAAATTTAACAGAGTTTAGTTGAGCAAGGAACTATGTATTTGAAAATCGGGGAACACCCCACCCCCACCTACTGGTGTCTGAATACAATTTGATTATTTGGCTGTCCTTGATTGGTTGAAACTCCCAGCGATTAGTGCAAAAGCAAGTTACAGTTTGTTTACTCACCCAGCGAAGTTACAGATCACTCCATACAGAGAAACCTTTAGGCTGGACATATAAGGAGTCAGGTTTAGGCTAAACTTAACACATGCTGTTTTGCAATGTCTGGCCAAAATTCAAAACAGAAGTCAACGTTTTGTAAAGTGCCATAATCCTGAGTTTAGTTGTCACTTGCTGTCTGCATTAGACTCTTATCTTGTTATTTACCCCTATAGAAACCTCAACTGTGGTTGTTTGTAAAATGCTCAGAGAATAGCTACTTAAAAAGTTGTTTTTAGGGCCAGGTGTGGTGGCTTACACCTATTATCCTATCATTCTGGGAAGCTGAGGTAGGAGGATCCCTTGAGCTCAGAAGGAGTTGGAGACCAGCCCAGCACAATGCCTAGCTAATTTTCACCCCCCATGAAAATTAGCCAGGCATTGTGGTAGGCACTTGTAGTCTGAGCTACTTGGGAGGCTGAGGCAGGAGGGTCACTTGAACCCAGGAATTTGAGGTTGCTGTGAGTTAGGCTGAGCCCATAGCATTTTATCCTGGGCAATGGAGTGAGACCCTTGTCTCAAAAAAAAAATTTTGTTTTTAGAAATAAATGATATCTATGTAAAACGTTGCCAGGCACATAGCACGCAAAGCAGACATGGTACCCAAGAAATGTTCTGGGTGGCACCTGGGGCTCAGTGAGCAGGGTGCGGGCCCCATATACCAAGGGTGGGAGGTTTGAACCTGGCCCCAGCCAAACTACAACAAAAAAAAGTAGCTGTCATTGTGGCAGGCGCCTATAGTCCCAGCTACTGGGGAGGCTGAGGCAAGAGACTCACCTAAGCCCAAGAACTGGAAGTTGCTGTGAGCCGTGATGCCACGGCACTCTACCGAGGGCAACAAAGTGAGACTCCGTCTCTAAAAAAAAAAAAGAAATGTTCATTTCCTACTTTTGCTCACAATTGTTCAGAGTAAAACAGTAAGGTTAATAATTATGTCCTCTATCTTGGCTAATGTTATTTCTCATCTCTTTAGTCACCTAAGCAGAGCTGAACATTTTTGTTTTATTTTATTTTAATTTTTTTGAGACAGTGTCTCACTATGTCACCCTTGGTAGAGTGTTGTGGCATCACAGCTCGCGGCAACCTCCAACTCTTGGGCTTAAGCAATTCTCTTGCCTCGGCCTCCCAAGTAGCTGGGACTACAGGTGCCCACCACAACGTCTGGCTATTTTTTGTTGCAGTTGTCATTGTTGTTTCGCAGGCCCGGGGCCAGTTTTGAACCAGCCTTGGTGTATGTGGCTGGCACCATAATCACTATGCTACTGGTGCGGAGCCTGAACTTATTTATTCTAAGAGACAAACTCTGGCTCTGTTGCCCAGGTTGGCATGTGGTGGTTCCACCATAGCTCACTGTAGCCTTAAACTCCTGGGCTCAAGTGATTCTCCTGCAACAGCCTCCGGAGTAGTGGGACTACAGGTGTGCATCACTACACCTAGTTAATTAAAAAAACTTTTCTCGACTGGGGTCTCCCTGTGTTACCCAGTTTGGTCTTACGCTCCTGGCTTCAAGCCTCCTGAGTTGCTGAGCTAAGCTGAACTTTGAATCACTTATTAATTGATTAAAAAAATTGGCCAGGTACAGTGGCTCATGCCTGTAATCCCAGCACTTTGGGAGGCTGACAGGAGGACTTTTGTAAATAAAGTTTTATTGGAACACAATAATGCCCATTTGTACAATATATATGGCTGTTTTGATGCTATGAAGCAGTTATAAGTAGTTGTGACAGACCATTTGACTCACAAAGTCTAAGACATTTATGATCTGACCATTTATAGAAAAGAAATGTGCTGACCTCATTCTTACCATGCTAAAGAAAAATTATCTTGCCAAAAATATACCTAGGCTGTCACTCCCTGGCTTAAAAGTATTAGATGGTTCCTCATTGCCTACATCGTCAAATCCAAGTTCTTCTGTGGTGGGACAAGCTGTCCAAGCCTTGTTTACTTAATCTCCTCGTACCCTATCCAATAACTTGGCCATCCTGATCTTCTTGGTGTTCTCTAAACATGCAAATCTTCTTCCATTTCTTCCCACGTCTTCTCCCTCTGTCCACAATCTCCTTCTGTCTTTTCTTCACAGGGTGAGTACTTGTGAGTTTGATTTTTTTTCTCTGTCTCACTTTGTCACCCTTGGTAGAGTGCCCTAGTGACATAGCTCACAGCAACCTCAAACTCTTGGCCTCAAGCGATCCTCTTTCCTCAGCTTCCCGAGTAGCTGGGACTACAGACGCCCACCACAATGCCCGGCTATTTTTAGAGATGGGGGTCTCGCTCTTGCTCAGGCTGGTCTCAAACTTGTGAGCTCAGGGCAATCCACTCGCCTCAGCCTCCCAGAGTGCTAGAATTATAGGCATGAGCCACCGTGCCTGGCCAGTTTAATTTTTGAGAGTTCAACTCTCGCCTCTGTCCCTCATGCAGAGACAGGGAGAATAAAGGTGATCCTGCCGGCCTCTTCTGCTGACAGAGTTTCCGCTTCTGAACGAACCTGAGATGGGGGCTTGACTGCGCTGTTCCCTCAGTCTGTTCAGGCCCCGGTTCCTCTCCTGCGTGTGAGGATCTCACCACAGAGGGTGTCATCCCAATGTTTAAAGATAGCTGTTTTTCATACAACACAGCCAACAAACACAAGCCAGCTTCTTCATCTGGTGCTCAAAGCAGCAGCAACAATCTGTTTCAGAGCTGGAGGAAAACGTGCCTGCGGCAGGCTTGCTGGGTACTGGACATCCAGATACTGAATAGTAAATGCTGTAACTTAATGTGTAATTTAAGGGTTCGATTCAAAACATCAGCATTTAGAACCTAAGCCCTAAATAAGATCTGATTCATTCTCTCTCTCTTTTCTTCTCATTCTTTAAGTCTCAGCATTTGTGTCTGTTCATCTAATAACCTTGTATTGTAATTATTTATTTAAATTTCAGTCTCTCACTATTGTGCACGGAGCCCTTCAAGGACAAGGCGTATTTGAATTACCCTGTGCTGGTGGCTGTCCTAGTACCTAGCCTAAGTACAAATGTTCAGAAAGTGGGTCCCACACGGTGGCCCAGCTTGTAATCCCGACACTTTGGGGGGTTAAAGCCGGTTCCCTTGAGATCACCAGTTCGAGACCAACCTGAGCCACAGGAGAACCCCGTCTTAAGTAAAGAGAAAAACTGGAGGCTCCTGGAAACCAGGACTTTGAGGTTGCTGTGAACAGTAATACCAGAGAACTCTAGCCTGGGGGTATGGTGTAAGACTCAAAGGAAAAAAAAAAAAATGTTCAGCAAGTGTTTACTGGAAAAAAAAAAAAGAAAAGTTAACCAAACTTAAGAAAGGCTAGCATGCAAGGTAGTGAATTTCTTGGAGCATTCAAAAGACATTTGGGTTTCATTTACCAGTGTTTTTCTGAAGACCTCAATTTCTTAGCATTTTAATCAATATATTTAAAAAATAATCATAATTCATCACATATTTTTGCTACTGTACATTTTATAACTGTAAGAAACTTTAGACAATGTTTTATTTTTTATTTTGTTTTTTGAGACAGAGCCTCAAGCTGTCACCCTAGATAGAGTGCTGTGGCATCACAGCTCACAGCAACCTCCAATTCCTGGGCTCAAGTGAGTCTCTTGCCTC
>CAUYRH010021261.1:0-16761 GCA_963574655.1 Perodicticus potto | reverse complement strand
TAGAAGACGGAGGGTTCCAGGACTTTACTCGTGAATGATGTATGCAAGAATTGACTCCTATAACTTTACAGCTGTAAAAGAAGACAAGATAACAGGAAAGGGGAATTCCCAAGTTGGGGTTAGGGAAGGTGAATTAGAGGGGAGAGTTTTGATCATGACTAGATCTCCAGGAGGGAAAAGTTCCTGTTTTAGTTAGTATGTCCCTCCCCAAACGGGGAGCAGGACTTTCAGGGATGATTAGGGAGGCATGAGAGAATAGCAACTCATCCCGATTGCAGCTTAGAGGCTGGGAGAAAAATTTGGTAACTGGCTTTCCAGACACCCCCTGTATAGTTATGGATTTGGGAGATAAAAGACGAGGGTTAGAAGTACAGATAAGGTTGCTCCAGTGTCCAAAAGAAATTTTATCTCCTGGTGCTCCACTATAAGGCAGACCAGGGGCTCTTGAGGGGTGAGGACACAAGTTGGAGCCATGAGAATTTGCCCCAGGCACCCTTAGTCCAGTTTGGGCTCTGATGGGGTCACTGCCCCAGGAGGACTTTGCCTCTGGGGACAGGCTACCCTCCAGTGGTCACCCTTGCATTCTGGACAGGGCCAGGTAGCTTGCCCAGCCAGTGGTGCTGCTGGGGGCAGTCTTTTCTGAAGTGGCCAGTCTGACCACATTGGAAGCACTTGTTTTTAGCTCCTCTGGTTCCCCTCTGCCCCTGAAAGTTGCTTGTTTGTTGGAGTGCCATTACTAGAGCTGTCATTCTTTTCTGATCTTTTCTCTCTTTTTCCTCCTTTCTTTCCAGGTCTCAGTTATAAAAGACCATAGTGGCCATTTTAAGAAGATTCTCCAGGTTATGGTCTGGGCCTAGAGCCAATTTCTGGAGTGACTCCACACTATTTTTAACTAACTTCTTTGCAAAGTCTCCAAGATATTAGCAGGGCATTGATTAACATGGGATGCTGAATAACTACTTTCAGAAGTTCTTACTGATGATTCCTTCTATGAGGGTCTTAGGAGTTGAACAGTCTCTGAATTTTAAAACTGTCTAACTGCAATCTTACCTAGTTCAGCTTTTGTCATAGCCCAGAATAGTTTGTTTTCTTTATCATGCTAATGTCTAAGCTAAGGATTTCCTCTGTCTTAGCAATTGCCCACTTTTTTGTTTTGTCTTAGTAATTGTCTGCTTTTCTTTTCCTTCTTACCCTGTTCCCGACCTGTCCCTAACAAGAGAGAAAGTAAAGAACAAAGCAGCAGTGTGTCTGATTAAATACAAGGGTTGAAATTGATAAGCATTTCCATGGTGCCAGAAAACGTTGCTGGAATCAGGTTGATTCCTGAAGTCCTCTTGTTTCCTACCATAACCTCCTTCCTTCACCCTACTGTGGTTATACAAAGGTCATGGCCTTATGTTTATAAGTAGGCTCTTTTGTTGGTGTCTCTTTGATCTGAACAACATCCAGTATTAGGAGAGATCTCCTTCAAGTTCTTAAAATATGCATCCATAAAGAAGCAGTGGAAAAATTTAGCATTTCTTCCCCAAATACAACCAGGTGGGATGAAGAAGGTATAGTATGATATTATCACTAAAGCAATGTGCATTTCCTCTCTGTGCCACACAGCCATTTGTGCTCCTCAAAGACTGGTGACTTGTGTAGAGATAAACATGGGCAGGCTGTAACACCTCTGAAAGAATTCGAAGTAGGAAAATTTGGGTCTTGTCACTACACACTTAACATTATCCTTATAACCTTTAATATCAAAAGTCATACAGGCTATGGCCAGAGAAAATTAAAATAAGTTCCTCTGAGGCTCAGCACCCATAGCACAGTGGTTAGGGTGCCAGCTGTGGTTCGAACCAGCCAGGGCCAGCTAAACAACAATGACAACTGTAACAAAAAATAGCCAGGCGCTGTGGCAGGCACCGTGGCAGACGCCCGTAGTCCCAGCTACTGGGAGGCTGCAAGATATCACTTAAGCCCAGGAGTTTGAGGTTGCTGTGAGTTGTGATGCCATAGATTTCTACTGAGGACCACATAGTGAGACTCTGTCCAAAAAAAAAAAATTCCTCTGGGATTGCACAACTATAAGATATTAATAGCAAAAGCTCTATCACTTGGGGGTTTTTTTTATTTTTCTTCCCTTTTTTTTTTTTTTTTTTCATTTTTCTAAAACAGAATCCTCTTCCCTGGGCTTTTTTACTGACAATTCTACAATCATCCCATCTGTCCTTCTACTGAGTGTCATTCTTTTCATCCTGTATGTTATCTGTTCAAAATGTGATAGCCTCACATTTCTTCCTTTCATTTCTACAAAGGTCCTCAGTGCCCCAAAGGCTTCTTTGTTCATACACACAATTTCTAAGATATTAAGGGACCCAAGAAACGAACCATAATCTAGGCAGCCCCAGGTACATCAAGACTGAACAGAAGACAAGTGTTATTTCCTGTTCCGCCCCATATCTTCATTGAGAGAGGCTCAGTCAACTAACTTTGGCAAAGTATTTAGGTCTCTGCCATCACTGGGGATCAGACAAAAGTTGGGAGTCAGAAAGTCAAAGCCTGATAAAAAATTAATGGAAACAATCAAAGTCAAGAGCATATATTTGGTGTAAAAACCTTGTAGCAAGAAACCAGGCATCTAGGAGTCCGGTGACAGAGTGGAAAAACAAGAACAGAAGTCTAAAAACTTGGGTCCAGTCCAAGCCCAGCCAAGACTAGACCCATGTGACTTTCTACAGGTCATATGACTCCTCTGAATCTCACTTTCCTTATTTGTAAAGTGGGAATTTATTTATAAACAGCATTTATCTTAAAATTTGTTACATAGATTAAATAGTTATTGGTATAAAAACTCCAGGCAAATAATAAACATCCAATATATGTCTGGAAACTGGGAATGTCTGGGAATTAGCCTTTTGGTGAGCTAGTCCATGAGTCAAGTGCCCATTCATTTCTGTGGTATCAGAACTTGGCCACATGTGAACATGTCAAGCCTCCTTAGAGCACCTCTTCACACTCCTCATTTCCCCAATCTGACAAGCCTTACAGGCCTTTACCACAATTATGGAAATCTCCCCTTTCTTCTCTAATGAGTTATTTGAAACATCATAAAAGTCATATTTAAAACAAATAATTATGCCAGTTGCCAAATTAGGTGACAACCAGAATCTTCATTCCTTTGTAACTTCCACAGAGGTTAGTGGAACAAGTTACTAGTCTTGTTCTTTCACTCTGTGCCCTGACTCCTAGAGGCCTGGTTTCTTGCTACAAGACTTTTACACCAAATATATGCTCTTGACTTAGTTTGTTTCCTTGTTTCTAGAGGTTAGTTAGCATAATGCTAGAAGCAGAAGCAGAGCTTTATTACGTGTAGGAAACAAAAATATTTAAGATGAAAATGATAGAATTTTGTTACTCAATAAATTGAGCTAGTAATAATGGGGAGATAGTCAAGCTAATCAAATTATTTGTCTCCTAGTTATGAACTCCTCGGCAAGTACAATTCATATGTTAAGGTAAATGACAACCTTTTCCAGCTGACAAGGAAATAAATCATCTCTTAAAAAGTAACAGAGACCCTCTTACCTAGAAATAGTTATGCAAAATAATATGGAACAGGTGTGTTTACCATACAACAGATATTTAAAAATGTAGAATATTCTAAATTTGTACAAATTGAATCTCCCCTTTCTTTTCTGATGATTTATATGAAACATCATAAAAGTCATATTTAAAACAAAACAAAGTATCATATTTCTAGTTATAAAATACTAAGGATTTCCTTCCAAAAATTACGCAAAAACAAGTAATATAAGAAACCCAAATGGAAACATAATTCTAATGAATGTAGGTAACAAATCAACATCAAATAACAAGATATGTGAAAGAGCTTCCAAAAACCCTAAGAAGTTAAACAATGATGGAAAAAGATCCTAAGAGGATACCTGAGGCTTCAAACTGGAAGACTCCATACCCTCATTAGTTAGCACAACTAAAATGCAAGGCCAGCAATATCTGGCCTTTTATAATAGCGAAAAAAATCCAGAGGTTGTTCATAAAATCTTCCCTAAATTAGGTTAGACACTAAAAAAAAAACAAGTATAACTAAAGGTGAAAAAGGCAACAAATCCTTACGATGACTGCCAGACCCCACAGCTTCCCATTCTTAAGGACTGGGGGGAAGAGAGGAAAAAAGGAACTCCCTCATCTATACAAGGGCATTATGGGAAATTTCTGGCCAGCCTAAAATATAACTTTTGTTCTTCCCCAACACAAACCACCTGCAAATATGTAGTCTAGAAAAAGCTTACATATGTAAAGATGAGTAACAAATAAAATAAAACCAGGCCCAGCGATTAACATTTTTTAAAATGTTAGGGGTAAAGAATAAGAAAAACATTAAAAATATTATCATAAAAATATCACCATAGAGAAAGTGAAAATTATTAACAAATATAGTAACTGAGTTAAAAATCCTGAAACAAGTAACCCCTTAAAAACACTTCGCCAAGATGGATAGCTGCTATGGAAGTATGTAATAAAGCCAACAGCAAGAGAAAAAACACAAGCCAAGTTCAGAAATAAAATGGGAGGAGAAATTAAAACTGTTATAAAGATGAAGATCATGTTGGAAGCATAGAAGACTCAACTAAAAACAATATAAGAGAATTTAGAAAAATCAAAGTGACAAAGAACAAAGTAAAAAATGATGATAGAGTAAATAAATGACATTAAAAACAAAGGAGATTCGATACCTAATTTTTTTTACTTTTTTCATGAATACATTTATGCACATGTGGGGTACAATGTGTTTATTCATGGTTACATCAAACCAATCAACATAGCTGTCACCTCATTTACTTGATTGTGTTAAGACATTTATGTTCTACACTTGACAAATTGACTTGTACCCTTGCAATATGCTCCATAGGTGTGGTCCCACCTTTTACCCTTCCTCTATCAAACCTCCCCCTGACCCTCCCTTCCCACTCCTTTACTATTCTTCATTCTGGGCTATAATCATGTTCTATCTTTCATAAAAAAGTGTGAGTAAATGTAAGTTGGTTTCATAGAAGTACTGAGTACATTGGATACATTTTCCTCCATTCTTGAGATACTTTACTCAGGAGAATATGTTCCAGGTCCCTCCATGTAAGCATAAAAGATGTAAAGGCTCCATCTTTCTTTCTTTTTTTTTTTTTAAGGCTGCATAGTATTCGATAGTATACATATACCACAATTTATTAATCCATTCATGGGTCAATGGGCATTTGGGCTTCTTCCATGACTTGACTATTACGAATTATTACAATGAATAATCTAGTGCAAATATCTTTTTTGCAAAGTGATTTTTAGTCTTTTGGATATACTCCTAGTAGAGGAATTACAGGATCCAATGGCAAGCCAATTTTTAGATCCCTGAGTGTTCTCCACACTTCTTTCCAAAAGGAGCGTATTAGTTTGCATTCCCACCAGCAGCATAGAAGTGTCTTTTGTCCACATCCACACCATCTGTAGTTTTGGGATTTTGTTATGTGGGCTACTCTTACTGGAGTTAGATGATATCTCAAAGTGGTTTTGATTTGTATTTCTCTGATGATTAAAGATGAAGAGCATTTTTTGGAAGGGAAAAACACAACAAGAAGACATTTCAATTCTAGCCATCACCATGATCACCTTTACTGTCATAGTCCTGCCAACAGTGCCTCCGTGGAAACTCAGGCCCCCAACCTCTTCCTGCTCCCAGTTCCATAGCACCCCACTGTCCCACCAGAATCTGCACTAGTCAGGGCTCTCCAATAGGACAGCACGTTTGTGCATGTTTGTGTGTGTGCACGTGTGCATTATGTGCATGTGTGTGCATGTGTGCATAACGTGTACATGTGCCCATGTGCATGTGTGCATGCATGAGTGTGTTTGTGCACGTGCACATGATCATGTGCTGTGTGTGTGTGCATGTGTTGCATGTGCATGAGCGTATGTATGCAGAATAAGGGAGTTATCATAGGAATCAGCTCGTATTTCCACAGACACTGACCAGCTGCACACCCCAGACAGCCAACACTGAATCAGCTCCAGTCTGAGACCAGAGGCCTGAGAATGAGGTGAGCCAAAGGTGGATGTCCAATCTGAGGGCAGCAGCCCCAAGACGCAGAAAGAACCAATGTGTTCAATTCCAGTCTGGGCAGGAACAATGTCCCAGCTCCAAGGCTTTTAGGCCCCAGGAATTCCCTCTTATTCAGGCAGCTTGTCTTTTATTCTCTTCAGACCCTTGACTGATTGGAAGAGGTCCAGCACATAGAAGGGGCCATCTGCTTCACAGTCTCTCAGTGAAAGTGTTAAACTCATCCAGAGACCTGCACAGAAACACACAGAATAACATCTAACCAAATTTCTCAGCCCAGTCAGGTTGACACATAAAAGTAAGCATCACAGAACTATCAGAATGACTTTCAAAAACTTAGTGACAGGCCGGGCACAGGGGCTCACTCTTGTAATCCCAGCATGCTGGGAGGCCCAGGCAGATGGCTAGCTTGATCTCTCAGGTTTGAGATCAGCCCAAGAAAAAGTGAGACCCCATATCTACTAAAAATAGAAAAACTAAGGCAAGAGAATCACTTGAGCCTAAGAGTTGGAGGTTGCTGTGAGCTATGATGCCACAGCACTCTACCCAGGTGACAGCTTGAGACTCTGTCTCAAAACAAAACAAAACTTAGTGATAACATCAAACACAGCAAAGAGGTCAAGAAGCTGAATCAATCAGTCATGGCCAGAGGAGTGTGAAGGGCACAGCTGCATCCACTCTGGAAAATACTGTCTGTCCTTTTAACGCTAAAACTGGGCTTTCCACATGACCTAGGCACTGCACTCTAGGAAACTTACCCCAAAGAAATGAAATCTTATTTCCAGTGTTCATAGCAGCTTTATTCACAGCAGCCAGAAACTGGAAATTACTTAAATGTCCTTCAATGGGTTAGTAGTTAAATACACTGTGGTACATTTTTACCATGGAAACTTTCTCAGAAAGTAAAAGGAACAAACTGTCAATACATGCTATATCTTGAATTCACTTCAAGGAAAATTATCTTGAATAGGAGAAAAAAAGGCAATTTCAGAAGACTACACACAGATAATTCCATTCATATGACTTTCTAAAAAAGAGGGTTGGTCACAGCAGCTCACACCTATAATTCCAGTACTTTGGGAGGCTGAGGCAGGAGGATTTCTTGAGGCCAGGAGTTTAAGACCAGCCTGAGCAACACAGTGAGGCCCCATCTCTACAAAAAAAAAAAACATTTTTTTTAATAAGCCAGTTGTGTAGTGCACACCTGTAGTCCCAGTAACTCAGAAGGCTGATGAGGGAGGGTGGCTTGAGCCCAGGAGGTCAAGTTTGCAGTGAGCTGTGACCATGTCCCTACACTCCAGCCTGGGCAGCTGCCGGGGTTGGACTAGGAAGGGTTGACTCCACAGGGCAGTGGGAAGATGTGGAGGGTGAGCTCATCCTGCAGCTTAAGTGTGGGGTGGTGAGGCACAGTGCATCTGTCAGAGACCACGGACCATACACTAAAAGAGCAGGGTTCATGACTCTAAATTCAAAAAATATTTTCTAAAAACACCCAAAAGTTCTCAGCATAACTTTGTCAACATTGGTGTTTAGATGCATTTTAAAATAATAAGTTTCATTTGGGTCAGTTCTCTGTTCTCAGGTCACGGATTGGCATTCCCGTGGGTGGAAGTTGGTTCTCTCCTCCTGCCCAGATGCCAAGGGCAGCCTGGACCACCTGCAAGCAGAACTTACTAGTTTCCTCTACTTTGGCTTTAGTTATGAATTTTTTATCACTGAACATTTTAAAAATTTTTGTGGCTTTCATAATTTTGAAACTAATAACATCCTCACCCCTCCATGTAATTATGTACTTTCCAGTAACTTCTAATATTTTCTTTTTGTGTTTAGATGTTTGAATAATGGGGCCCTCTTTCACAGTGATGTGTAGATCAGAATTGGTTTTCCCAAATGCAAACCCCAGCTGAGTGAGTCTGTGCAGACACCTGCTTCGACTCACTTTTCTCTGGTTTTGGCCTGTGACCCTAGAGATGGGCCAATCCTGACTCCAAAACCAGAGCCACGCTTTGTTGTTGAGTTGAAGGGTCATGAGTTCTCTCCAGGCTTCCTTACTTACAGAGAGATGAGCCAGAGCAAGTCTCACCGGAAGCCTCTCACCAGTATGGTCAGCTGGTGCTGTAGGCACACAAGGCAGCCCCACAAGGCCTGAGCCACCCGCTCAGCAGCAAAGAACCAAGGGTGAATACAGCTTAAGTGTTGTCCTCTGCAAGCCCTGGGTCCACCGCAGGACTAATGTCTCTCACATACTCACAGATGCACTCACGCACAGGCAGGAGTGCATGTGTCAGGCCTTAGGTCACCAAGGACCACCACCAAGTTCCCTTTGAGCCATCAAGACCAAAGCCTACTTAGGTTCCTTCCAAACACAGCCACATCACTGGGCCAATAACCTCTGGCCCGCACTTTCCCTAGAGACACCAGGTAGCCCCCGCAATCTGCAGTCTTATACTGCTGAGGGAGGCACTGATGCCAGTTAGATTCACAGCACAAGTGGGAGCTATGATAACCAGCCTGCAGTTGCCTGCCACAGGCCTTGCAAGGGCCACGCTGCTGGTCTTGCCTGGCTGTCCCCTGGAACCACCTCTGCAGGTGGACCTTGGACAGAGTGGTTCTGTTGCTGGTGGTCCTAACTGAGCTAGCCTTTTGCTTCAGTGTCCAGCACAGATCAATTCTTCTGACAATGAGCAGCTCACAGTGGGCACTGGCTCATGCATCCCCTGGGGGAAAAGAGGTCCTTCCATCTGGGGTCAGAGAGTAGGGTGGGTAAGCACATCAGAGCACCCCTCCCAAGGGCCTTCCCCCGCCCCCTGGGGTGTAGCACTCAGCAACCTGGCCATGTGCCTAGCCCCTCTCAGCTGCAGCCCCTTCCACTCTGGGGAGCCAAGCGTGCAGGAAGGGCCCTTGCCATTCAATCCCCAGTGCCCAGTGAGGAAGAGGCTCCAAACCCAGTGGAATTCAGCCCCTGGGCCTTGGGACACGCCAGCAGGATCACTCCCCATACTGTAGAGACACAGCCATTACAGCAGGTTTAGGGAAAACTAGAGAAAACCTAGCACTCAGGGGCAGTCCCAGCATCCTCTGGGTTGGCCCCAGCCACAACCCTGAAGGCAGGGCCGCCTCAGAGCCAGTCGAACCCTGGTCAGAGCCACAAGGGCCCAGTCCTCAATCCTGCCAGGCACTGCAAGGACACCAGGTTTGAGTCCCACAAAACCTCAAGGGCTCTTGTCACCAAGCAGTGGCCACCCACTCCAGAGAGGCTCAGGCCTCAGTGCCAGGAGTAGATGTCAGAAGTCCATCACTTCTGATCAGTGTGAGGCCTGAGTGGGTCACTCCACCTCAAGGTCATTCCTCCTCTTTGAGAACAAACAGCCTCCCAGCTGGTCCTGGGACTCAGACTGGATGAGCCAGGGCCTCGGGCCTGGGCAGCCAGACTCACTGAGTATTGTCAGGGCCCAGGTTCCGCCTACTAGAGCAGCTATAGTGCTCCCTTTTTCCATAATATGTAAGGAAATCAGAATACATGAACATACAATAAAACCTGCATATTGTGGAGTTTGAGATACCTAGAAAATTAAAAGACATGATAATTCAAAATAGCTAGAAGAGAGAATTATAATGGTCACAACACAAAGTAAAGATAAATATCTGAAGTAACAGATATCCCAATTACCCTGATTTGATCATTACACATTATATGCTTACATCAAAATAGCACGTGTCCCCAAAATATGTACAGCTATGATACATCAACAAAAACAAATAAACAAAAATTAAAAACATGACAACAATAGAGTATATCAGGAGCAAATTTATGGAGAGACAGAGTCCCAAGAGAGCAAAGAAAGGCACAGAGCAAATGGGACAAAGAGAAAGCAAGTGAGGAGGCTTTGCCCCAACATATTGGTAATTGCACTAAAATTTAATTTGTGCCGCCATAAATTTCTATAGATATTAATATCATGTAAAATAATTAAAAAGAATTATTAGGGATAAAAAGAATTATTATACCATGATAAAAATGTTCCACTCTTCAAGCAAATAAGAATTTTAATGTTATAAGCACATAAGGGAATGATCTAAAACGTGTTTATATGTCTGCTAAAACAACACATTTATCAGCAAGTTACACAATTACAGAAAAAAGTCTGTGAAGATATTAAAAAGATTTGAAAAACTCCATTAACAAACTTGAACTGAACATGGAGACACTGTAGACAGTGCTTCCAGCAACTGCCGATACACACGTGTTTCAAATCCTGCCAACATTAATAATCTCACCATATCAAAGTGTCATCAGGCTAAAGTCTCAAACTAATTTTCAGGCTTTGAAATCATACCTCATGTAGTCTCTGACTACAGTGCAAATGAGCGAGAAATCAATAAGAAAAAGATAACAAAACACTTGGAAATACACAAATACAAACACCTCATAAAGGGTTTTTTTAATGGAGATGTAATTTATCTTAAACTTGACAAACAATAAGGATATAATTTTATTTTTTGAGACAGAGTCTCACTATGCCGCCCTGGGCAGAGTGCTGTGGCATCACAGCTCACAACAACCTCAATCTCTTGGGCTTAAGCCATTCTCTTACCTCTAACCTCTCAAGGAGCTGGGACTATAGGCGCCTGCCACAACACCCGACTATTTTTCTGTTGGAGTTGTCATTGTTGCTTTAGCTGGCCTGGAGATGGGTTTGAACCCGCCAGCCTCGGTGTATGTGGCTGGCGCCCTACCCACTAAGCTACAGGCGCCACCAGTAATTGTTTTCGTCTTTTTTTCTTTTTTTTTTTTTTAAGAGACAGAGTCTCACTTTATTGCCCTCAATAGAGTGCTGTTGCGTCACAGCACACAGCAACATCCAACTCTTGGCGATTCTCTTAGTTGATTCTCTTGCCTCAGCCTCCCAAGTAGCTGGGACCATTGGCATCTGCCATAATGCCCGGCTATTTTTTTGCTGCAGTTTGGCCGGGGCTGGGTTTGAACCCGCACCCTCGGTATATGGGGCTGGCACCCTACCCACTGAGCCACAGGCACTGCCCCTTTTCATATTTTTTTTTAAGAAAACTTTGTCATCCTGACATTGTAAATGTATTTCCCACATTTTCTTCTTGGTGTTCTATAGTTTCAGCCTTTTTATTTTGGTCCGGGATCCCCTTCAAACTCACTGCAGCATGTAGTGTGAGGCAGATGTCAGGCTTTTTGCTTTTCCCAGTGATCCAGCACAGTGCACAGAAGTCTGTGCTCCCCATTAAAATGCCTTTGTCCTCTGGCTGAACACTGATTGAGTAGCGTGTGGCTTTCCTTATGGGCTATCCATCTTCACATCATCACCACATTGCCATCTTGTGATGGCTGTATAATAAGCACCCAAGTTAGATATTCTACATCTTGACACTTTGTTCTTTTCCAAGAGGAGTGAGCAGAAGGAGGGCTGATGCCTGTGTGGCTGTATAATAAGCACCCAAGTTAGATATTCTACATCTTGACATTTGTTCTTTTCCAAGAGGAGTGAGCAGAAGGAGGGCTGATGCCTGGCAGGAAAAGGAACCTGTGGGCAGTGAGACACCCCCATCTTGATCCTATGAGGTTTCATGGGTGTGTGGGTATGTCAAAACTTACCAAATGGCACATTTTAGGTGTGGCAGTTTATAACATATCAATTAAACCTCAATGAAGCTAGTTTTAAAAAAGAAAAATTTCCCACAAAGAACACTCCAGACTCAGAACCCCTGGTAGAACCAGCAATGTGTGCAAAAGACACTACTGATGCTGTGATCTTCCAGGAATGAAAAGTCAGCCAAGAAAACGTTAACAGTAAAAAAAAAAAAAATCAATCCCTATAATTTGCGACACTGCAATACTAAGGGAGAACAATCAGATTATCATCTTAGGAAATGAAAAACTAAGAAAATGCCATGAAGGCTATGTTAACCTTTTGATGAAAATATTTCAAACTGTATATAAAACCAGCACATTGTACCCCACGATTGCATTAAGGTACACAGCTATGATTTAAGAAAAAAATGTAAAAAATTTACATAACATCCAATACCCATTTATGGTAATAAAGTTTTTGCAAATAAGAACTTAGAGGTCACTTCCTTAATCTGATAACCAGCATCATCAAGATGAACTTCACAGCAAACTCACCTCATCTTCCTTGATCTGATAACAAATAGCATCAAAATACACCTCACCACCAACACCCTAGTTCTGCTCTCACCGCTTGTGCTAACTTTGCACTTGAGGTCGTAACTGGTGCAGTGAAGCAGAGAAGAAAGTCACGTGGTTGGAAAATGAGAGTCCAAACCATCATTACTCAGACAATGCCACTCAGGATATAAAAATCCAAAAGAATCTCCAGTAAGTTAGTAAAAGTCATAGGAGAATTTAGCAAGTTTATTGAATACAGCCAATAAACAAAAGTTAATTGTTTTTCTTTTTTGTTGTTGCATTATGATTTGATCTAATTGCACAAAACTGTGAAATTGCAACTCCTTGTCTTCTAAAAGGCAGGCTATAAATGCTTCCATGGTTAGTTCTGCACCGTCACATTTGAGCCATAGCCTGACATCATGATGGGCTGGTTTAGAATTCCCATGCAATATCCCAAATTATAAAATGGAAGAATCTTTTAAAACTTTGTGGAAACTTATCATGCTAACGATAAAGCCATTTTTACATGGGCACTTTTAGGTTACAATGTACCAGGTTGATGCTAGACATGAAAATGTTTGTCACCATCATAAACCGTGAACTGGCTTCTGATCCTTTAAAAAGGGGTGACTATGAATAATCACTTAGGTGACAACTAAATATTCCTGTCCCTTCAGAAGACTAATCCGTACTGTTTCTAGGTTATGTTTCCCACAAAGTAAGAATTGTGTGACCAATTGCTTCCCCTGGGATGAGAACAATGTTAACAGTAGGTTCAATTGACTATCACACAAGTATGTTAATATTTTATTAATTCAAAAATATTTTACAAGAAAATATAAGTATGGCTTCCAGTAAGAATGTTATAGCTGGACTTTGTACCAAGCTCACAGATTTGAGTTTGCAAGGAAAAACGGGCTTTCAAGTTAAACAACAATTGTAACCAAAACTTTAATCCAAATGATTCTCAAAAAACATTTTACAAATAACAGCATCAAAAAAAATCTTGCACCATAACTCAAAGTTTGGCTCTACAGTGTACCCTTAAATTGGGAGAACATTGGTATTTTGAATTATAGCAATTACATAAGGAACTTAAGGACCTAAAGCAAAGGTAAACTTTCTTAGAATTTATCAGATTGTAAACTAGGCAATCTCTGCCCAGGTGAAAACAAGTTGGATTTTTCATAAACCTCAAGTTTAGTACAATGATGTAGCTTTTGTTTTTATCTGCTGGCTTGTTTCACAGCAGCTTTATAAAGATTACTTATTCAACTATAGTTGCATACTGTATCCCACACATGGGGGTAAAAGTAAATCGTAGTTCAGTTTTTGCCAGTTTTGTTTTTATGTATATAAAAAAAATCTCACTTTAGCTGTGCAAGATTTAGAGGTTTATTATCAGTCTATGCAAAACTAAAATTCAAAGCAAATTCAGTTTTGCTTAAGGGAACATTGTAAAATAACAATTTTTGGTATTACGTGCCTCATATGATCCATTTCAAACCATAGAGAATTATACTTTTTGTTTCACAAATTTGAACAGCTAAAGGAAAATTAGTCCTTTAGATATCAAAACATTTTAAAGTTATAGTAACTAAAAGAGAATAGTATCATTGTAGAAAGAGAAGAAAAGATGAGTGAAGCAGAATATAATCAAGAAGCATATAAATCTTTTACAGTTTGGTTATTTATATGTTTGCATATTCACTCAGTAAACATCTAATGAGCCTTTGCTATCTAGTAGGGACTGTACTATGGCTAATCAAGGACAATTAAGATAGTCTCTGTCAGCAGTCTGATTTGGGAGATTTAGAGCGTGGACTTTAGAGTCAGATAGATGTAGGATAAGAATAGTTTTATCTATTTATGATATGTTCTAGAGACATAGAATGTACCAAATAATAAATGTTGTCTATTATTACAAAATGTGGTTAAGAGCTGTAATAGATGCTATAAACAAAGTGTGATGGGAATGCAAAGGAAGTGGTGGGTGGCACCTGTAGCTCTGTGGGTAGGGCAACCAGCCACATACACTGAGGCTGGCGGGTTCAAATCTGGCCCGGGCCTGCTAAAATCAACAATGACAACTGCAAACAAAAAAATAGCTGGGCGTTGTGATGGCCGCCTGTAGTCCCAGCTACTTGGGAGACTGAAGCAAGAGAATTGCTTAAGCCCAAGAGTTTGAGGTTGCTGTGAACCATGACACCACGGCACTCTACTGAGGGGGACATAATGAGACTCTGCCTCAAAAAAAAGGAAGTAACTGGGAGGGGCTAATGTAATGGTTTACCAAATACTAGAGCAGTGGTTCTCAACCTTCCTAATGCCGTGGCCCTTTAATACAGTTCCTGTGGGTCGTGACCCACAGGTTGAGAACCACTGTATTGGAGGAAACTAGTATTACTTCCTCAAACCAGTTTAATCCATTTATACTAACCGTCCAATACACAGCACAGCAATGGATATGCTCCCTACCTGCACATGTGGTTGTCAGACACTTAAAATATAGCTAATGTGACCCCAAAACTAAACTTTAAATTTTATTTATTTTTTTTGAGTGATGAGTCTTGCTGTGTTGCCCAGGCTGGCAAACAGTGGTTAATCACAGGTGCCGTAACAGAGAACTACAGCCTCGAACTCCTAGGCTCAAGAGATCTTTCAGCTTCAGCCTCCTGAGTAACTTGCACCATTGTTTCTGTCTAATTAACTTAAATTTAAATAGCCACATATAGGTAGTAGCTACCTTGTTGGACAGCACAGGTCTACATAATAAGAGTAATATACAAACCACAGAATGACACAATGGTTTATATTATTATCTAGGAACTATCTTGATAGTTAATACCAGGTATTTGTTTTTCCCCACTCTATTTTTTCCTCACGGTTTCCAAACTCACTTGATTGTTTTGTAATCTTCTGTTATGAATGAGTCAAATGAGGACATATCCATCTCAGGATCTGCATTTGGGGGCCATTGCTGCTGTAGAGCCCAGATGGGTTGGCGTGATACAAGTGGGTAATTGCTGGCTGAAAGAAATAGTTTTGTTTTGTTTTGTTTTGAAAGAAATAGTTTTCCACAGCTAGTGCTTAAAAAAAAATCAAAATGTTAGGTTGTCTGTTGGCCTTGGTTTTCTTCTTGTGCACATCTCCTTAGGCTGTATTTGCTCTTTGAAATCCTTTTATCTTTCAAGTATACCCTTGATTTTCAGTTATGTAAAAATGTTAAAGGGGATAAAGCACAAAACAGCATTTACCACCCTGTATTATGTTAATGAGGAAAAAAGGAATAAAAAAACTTGATCAGCTTTTTGAATGTAGTCATTTTTAAAATAATTTTGAATAAGAAAATAGGTAAATATAGTCACAGATTAAGGCAAAGGCAAGATGGGAATAGAATTAGGAGTCCAAGTTACCAGGCTGTCCTAGAACATACAGTCTCTCTCCTTTGGGATTCGTGTTCTAGACTGGAGGAGGAATGTGTAGCCATTGCCCAGCTGGCACATGTTTTCTCAGGCTGTCAAGCTATATCTGATTTAGTGAAGCAAAAACAATCTTTTTTTTTTTTTTTACCTGAGATGTAGGAGGACCCTTTAAAATACTGGCCTGAGAAAACCTAATCTCTGTTCAGTTATTTCAATAGCTGCAGTTTAAGTGGAGAACCACTTGAGTGGATTGTGAGATACAATCTCTTCATTTCATTCAGTGTTGCTTTAAAAGGCTTACATACCTGTCCATCTACTGAGGGATACAAGTATGTCTCAGGAGTTAGCTGCTCCCCTGAATGCTCTCTCCTTTCTTCTATCCAGGGTCACACATTTAGACAGATTTTAAGTATTTTTTTCTTTCATTCTTTTTTTTTGTTGTTGAGACAGAGTCTCACTATGTCACCCTTGGTAGAGTGCCGTGGCATCACAGTTGATAGCACCCTCCAGCTCTTGGGCTTAAGCGAGTCTCTTGCCTCAGCCTCCCAAGTAGCTGTGACTACAGGCACTGACTACAATGCCTGGCTTTTTTTGTTGTTGTTGTTGCAGTTGTCATTGTTGTTTAGCTAGCCCGGTCTGGGTTTGAACCCGCCACCCTCAGTGTATGTGGGTGGCACTGTAACCACTGGCGCCAAGCCTTTAAGTATTTTTTCCTTAGAGAAATATAAAACTTTAAACTCATTTGTTAACCTGTTGGTCAAACTATTTAAATTATTGTCTAAAATTTTAATAAACAAATTCATAGCAATATATAATTCAGTTCCAAATGATGGTCGTTCACAGGAGAGAAAAGTTAGGGAACTAGATGTAAAGAAACAAAGAGGGGACAAAGACAAATGGTAATCAAGGTTAGGTCTTCCTTTTTTTTTTTTGAGACAGAGCCTCAAGCTGTCACCCTGGATAGAGTGCAGTGGCATCACAGCTCACAGCAACCTCCAATTCCTGGGCTCAAGCGAGTCTCTTGCCTCTGCCTCCCAAGTAGCTGGGACTACAGGTGCCCGCCA
>CAUYRH010021260.1:0-85989 GCA_963574655.1 Perodicticus potto | reverse complement strand
TTTTTTTTTTTTTGAGACAGAGCCTCAAGCTGTCACCCTGGATGGAGTGCTGTGGCATCACAGCTCACAGCAACCTCCAATTCCTGGGCTCAAGCGAGTCTCCTGCCTCTGCCTCCCAAGTAGCTGGGACTACAGGCGCCTGCCACAACGCCCGGCCATTTTTTGCTTGCAGCCGTCATTGTTGTTTGGCGGGCCTGGGCTGGATTCGAACCCGCCAGCTCAGGTGTACGTGGCTGGCGCTTTAGCCGCTTGAGCCACAGGCGCCGAGCCAGCCTGGGGATTCTAACAGGGTTCCCAGGACTCTTGGCAGACCCAAGACAGCTGTGGGAGCTGGGAGAGGCCCACACACAGCTAAGAGAGCCTTGCATGGCATCATTCAGGGACGATAGGCCTTGTTCTTGGAGGGTAATGAGAGAGCCCAAAACATCCCGTCCCCGAGGAATCTCCCACAGAGCCTGCTTCCCCTTCCCACTGGCTGAGACCCATGTGACCCATTGTGAATCCACATGCCAGGAGGGACAGGGTTCAGATCCTCCTCCCAGGCACGGTCAATGGCCCTGGGCTGTCCAGGGCATCCTAGGGGACCAGGCCAGGGTTTGGGGAATAGAGGAGGCACCCCAAAGCCAGGGGCTGGGAGCGATCTCACAGGTTTCACCAGCAGGTGACAAATCCCTGGGTGGGACCACAGGCAGGGCCTCATTTCCTCATCAGTCAAGTGGGAAGGTGCTTTATGAACTGTTCTGCGCTGGGCTAAGCCTGTTAGGGACCCCGGCTCAGGGGAACTGAAAGATCCTCCTCTGACACTTCCCAATCACATGCTCACATTTACAGGACACTGTGGTTTTTAGATCTCATCCACATTTCATAGTTGGACAAATATTTCTTAACCTTATTGCTGTAAAATAAATAAATAAATAATTAAAAGCACTAAAGCAATTACTGAATTGTTTTTGAAAAGAATATGACAGAGAATTTAGAGCCACCTGAGGAAACCAGCAGCCCAGCAGTGTGGGGAAATGGTCAGCACAGCTTGGGGGGCTCACAGAAGGTGGCAGTTCCCACTGGTTCCCACAGTGTCACATCCCATGGCATTGGCCTTAGGTGACTGGGCCAGTCCTTCCTCAGACCCTTGACGACTGCTTGGTTTTGGACAAATCTTTCCTGCAGGCCTCAGCTTCTTTGGGTGGAGAGTGGGAGCCCATGAGCCTTTGCTGCACACCCTGGCTGCCCCCAGTCAGCCCCTGGTGTCTTCTTCCCCCTTGGGAAACCCTCTGGGCCACATCAGCTCCCTCCCTCTCCCTCTGCCCAGCTGCTAGCATCTCTGGCCTAGACCACAGATACCTTCAGGGCACATAGGTCACCTCACATGGGCCTCCCCTATGTGGTGGCTGGAGTTGCCCATGGCATGCCCATAAGCCCCCTTCTCAGGAGACAGCTTCCCTGAGCCCCACTGCCCTGAGGACCTGCCTGCCGTTCAGTGGCATGCCCCTTCCCCATCCAGGATGTCTTTCAGGGAAGATCATCTCCTCTTCTGGCTGTCTTCACCCTCAGTTAGGCTCAGGGGTCACCCTCTGGTCATGCAATGGCTTTTTTCCCATCCTATGCCATAAGCCAAGAAAGCAAGAACTATAATCACTGTTCTATCCCCGGCACCTAGCACACAGTAGGCGCTCAATACATACTTGGTCTAATGCCTGTATAAACATTTATCTGGGAGAAAATGTTTCCAGATGAAAACTGGGCCATATTGGTGAAAACACCTGATAAAAGTACCATGATGGGATGGATATGAGAAAGCACTTCCACCCCTGCTGCTGGTATACATTCTGCTGAGCAGAGGACAGGGTGGGGGATGTCCTGCTGGCAGGAAGGGTCGGCTCCAGAGGGGGAGGGAGGCTGGGTGCTCTGGATAAGAAACCCAAGGGAAGGGCAGTCTGAAGTGGGAGACAGGATGGGGGAGAGGAGGTGAGAGCAGAGTCAGCTGGGGCTGAGATGATGCAACTGGCCTGGCTGGTTTAGGTCCTACTGACCTTCACCTCATGTCTCCCAGTCTTATTATTTTGTAAATTTAGCCATAATATACAAGTATACAACTTGAGTAGTTTAGGGTTATTGATTTACGAGATTAACTTTTCAATTAGAAATGTTGTTTTGGGTCATAGGTTATGCCAGTTTATTATGGGTCATGGGTTATGCTGATTTTTATTGTTTAAGATAAGGGTTAATTATTGTTGTTTAAGATAAGGGGTTAGGAAGGTTATTGCTTTGAACTTTCACGTATAAAACTATGGCTCTGGAAATGGAAGAACAGTCTTGGAGAGGCTATTCTCACTGTTCTCCAGACAAAGTTTGGTGGACTATCCCCATCTCTGCATCTTGGCTGACAGTGACAAGAGGCTGGACTCTCTTCATCCAGTAACAGAGGCTGTCCTGCCAGGTGGTCTTGTGGCAAGACCTGGGGCTGCAGCCTGGCTCTGGGAGAAGGGGCCAGTAAGAAGTTCTGGAGGTGGGAACGGCTGAAGAATTTAAATGATATTTGAAAAAGAGACATCTCAGTCAGTGTTGAGGAACTAGCTATAACCTCTTCCTGGCCCCAACCACAAATCTGCGAACTCTGTCTACACCCAAGAGCCCAGTGCCAGAGGTGCAGGCGAAGGTGTCACTGCCCTGTGTTTGGGTTGTCGACAGGCAGAGCATAGCTGCAGAGGCGGCCCAGGTCCCGGGGAGCTGCCCACACCTCAGGGCTGGAAATCCCAGGCAGGCACCGGGAGGAGACAAGACTTTTACAAGCCCCTAGAACAGGGAGGATCTAGGAGGCAGTCCCTAAATGTACCTGTTCGGTAGTGCTGGAGGAAAAATCCAACCCCAATTGCATGCAGCCAGTGTTTCACAATGGAGACCGACACACAAACACTGATTCTGGCTGCCCTGGACACATCAGATGACCGGCCTTCCATCCTGAGCCCCACGTGATGTCTCTGGCCAGAGCTGCTGCCCCTACAGGCAGGCACAAGGGCTCTGGGTGCCCAGCAGGCCCTTCTCTTACTTATGGGGTCTCCAGGCCTGACAACGGGGTTGGGGAACCGAGTGACTGACGCTGGGTGAGCCCATGTCACTCACAGGGACTCCAGCACCCAATGGGATTAGGTCATTCACCTCCGAGGGCCCTCTCAGGGCCCCACCCGATTGTCAGTCACACTCAAGGCCGGATGGCCGGTCAGCACCCAGGGCAGGCATGCATCAGAAGTAGCATGCGTTGCCATTCACAAATGAAGGAACCCCACGGAGGCTTCCCTGTGCCGATACTGGACTGGAGGCACCACGCCCCACCCCCCAGTTCCTCCAGAGCAAATGTTCCCCTCTCCCAGCAGTCTCAGCCCAGCATCAGCTACGGTTATCCCCATCTTACATACGGGGAAACTCAGGCAGGGTGGAGTCAAGTTACTTGATTAAGGGCTATGAGCTAGAAAGTGGTGGGGCTGGGACACTAGTTCTGGTGAGACCAGGGCCACTTCCTTGAACTTAAAAAAAAAATCCCACCCACATATTTATTGAGCACTTATTAAGTGGCAGCCGCTGTTCTAGGCATGGGAAACAGGGTGCCTGCCAGCAGGGGGAGCCCACAGCCCTAGGCCAGCTCTGCCACCTCCCTCTTGTGCTCCCGGGCGGGCAGCAGCCTAGAGATTTGAACACGGACTGTCTTCTCCTGAGTCTCTTCACCGTCTAGGGCCTGCCCCTACCCTGCTGGTCTAGTCTTCTGCACTTATGACATGCCTCCCCTTTTGTTCTGGATCCCAGTACCAGGGGACAGTGAGCGGCTCTGGGCAGCAGAAGTCTTGTCTCAAGACACCACAACCTCATAGATACACCCCCAGTTTGCCTCCTGTAAAAGAGGTCTCAAACACCCAGTTTTCAGGGATTCTTCCAGGCGGGTATTTCACAGCCCCAATCCTGGGCTACCAACAAGTGCATCTGTGGTACCATGAGGTCATCGTCACAGCTCGAGCACAACATTGCAGAGACAGCCGGGCTGCACAGTCCCCAGAACTGGGTCTACTTCCAGCTCTGGGTAAAAGTTGTCAGAATCAAAACAGGGCTGGGTATGGTGGCTCACGCCTGTAATCCTAGCACTCTGGGAGGCCGAGTCGGGACTGCTTGAGCTTAGGACTTTGAGACCAGCCTGAGCAAGAGGGAGACTCCATCTCTACTAAAAATGGAAAAAATTAGCTGGGCATTGTGGTGGGTGCCTGTAGTTCCAGCTACTTGGGAGGCTGAGGCAGGGGGATCGCTTGAGCCCAAGACTCTGAGGTCGCTGTGAGCTATGATGCCACCATGGCACTCTACTCCGAGGTGACAGAGTGAGACTCTGTCTCCAAAAAAAAAAAGAATCAAAATGGAATCACTTATGTTTAAAAAACAACAACAAACTTTGACAGATAAGAGTTAGGGAGACCATGAAGAGAGGGTTCTAATGTAAAAGTGCCTGATAACAAACCTGTCACAAGGACCCTGCGTAAGCCACAACCTTGCACAAACCTCACACAGAATGTGCCTCTGTGAGGACATCTGCCCAGCAAATGCTTCTTCAACCTTGGACTGGTGTCACCCTTGTTATTGGTCCTTGGTGCCAAGGATAAGTATCTCAGAGCAATTGTTATTGTTAAAACCAGACTCTATAAAATATTTCAAAGGGGTTTATTCTGACTGAATATAAGTGACTGCAGCCCAGGGAAAAGACAAACCCAGGATGTCCTGAGTAGGTGGCCCCAAGGTGGCTGGATTACGGTCTGGTTTTCAGGGAGGCAGGGGTTACAAAGACATAATTAACACACGGGCCGTGCACATACATTGTTTTGGCTTGACAAGGTGGGACATCTTGAAGGAGGGGCTTACCAGCATAGGTATATTTAGAGATTCTTTCATTTGTAATTGTAAGGAATAAGGTTCTGTCTAAAACTTGGAGTCAGTAGAAGTGTGTTACCTGGCACATCAGCAAAAAAAAAAGAAAAGAAAAAGGCTAGATTTTATGGATTATAAAGTGTGACGTAACCTCTGCCTTGCAGGGCCTCAGGTCTTGTTTATAGTTTGGTATCCCATTGACACAGTCTGTTTTGTCAGCCTCGTGATTTCTGTTTTCACATTAACGCTGCTCAGTTGTCTAAACTCCACAAGGGAGGGGGTATAACCAGGCACGGCCGACCTCCCCTCCTGGGAGCTCAGTTTTTCAGGTTTCTCTGGGGTTTCCTTGGCCAAGAGGGGGTCTACTCAGCTGGGGGTGGGGGCTAGGATTTTATTTTTAATTTATACAATTATGGTTGGGTGTGGTGGCTGACAGCTGTAATCCTAGTACTCTGGGAGGCCGACGTGGGTGGATGGCTTCAACTCAGGAGTTCCAGACCAGCCTGAGCAAGAGTAAGATACTGTCTCTACCAAAAATAGAAACACTATTAGGGTGTTGTGGTGGGCACCTATAGTCCCAGCTATTCAGGGAGGCTAGGAGGATTGCTTAAACCCAGAAGTTTGAGTTTGTGATGAGCCCTGACACCACTGCGCTCTACACAGGGCAACAGAGTAAGACTCAGCCTCAAAAATAAAAATAAAAAATAAATAGTTCACATAATTATGTAATCCACCTCACTTTTCCTTTAAAAACCATTGTCTTCTGTTACCTCTCTGAATATGCAGAGTTTACTATGCGTGTGTATTCCCATCACAATGCCAATCTCTGAATACTCGTCCTTTTTTTTCAAAAGCCTCCGTTCCCCCCACACTGGGCGGACACTTACAACTCCTTCCTTGTCAAGCTCCTAACTTCCTAACCCTTAGTCTCTTTGCCCTTGGAATGGGGAGATAAAACCACATATCTCCCAGGGTTCAATTTCCATAGCAATTCTCATCCTAGTTTACAAGAGAGCCAGCTGGGGCCTTTTCCAAGGTCACACAGCTGGGCCAGGATTCAAACTCAGGTGCACTCAACTAAGTTCTACACCAGTGGTTCTCAACCTTCCTAATGCCGCGGCTCTTTAATACAGTTCCTATGGGTCTCGACCCACAGGTTGAGAACTGCTGTCCTACACTAATGTGGACTGTGCATGTCTGTTGGGACCTGGCTCAGGGCAGGCCTGACGTGAGCAGCCACTGCCCTTTCTTCTCTCTGATGAACATCATGAATGGAGCCAAAGTCTGCAGAAAGTGCAGGTGGGGGAGGGCTGAGCCAGTACCACACAGGTGCCTGTCCCTCGCAGCTTCCTGTCCCAAGAATGACCTCCCAGCCCGTCCAGCTCCATATGCTCAAGTTGGATCCAGAAAAAAACAGTCTGCCTGCCTGCCGAGCCTTTGCGGTTTCAGACTGCTCACCTGTTGTGAGTAGAATTGTTTTCCCCAAGAGAAACATTGTGGTCCTAATGTATGTGTATGTGACCTTGATCAGACACAGGGTCTCTACAGATGTCATCAAGCTGAGACGAGGTCACACTGGAGTGTGCAAGGTCCACATCCAGTGATTTATGTCCTCCTAAGAAGGTCACATGAAGACCCAGAGAGACAGAGGCCCAGAGGAGAGATTAGGGCAGTGGAGGCAGAGATTAGGGTGACATGGCCATAAGCCAAGGAACAATAGGGATCGCCAGCGGCCACCAGAACACAAGACACGAGGGATGATTCTTGGCTCTGCTAACGCCTGAACTTCAGACTTCCCGGCTCCAGAGCTGTGAGAAAATGCGCCTCTGTTATAAACCACCCTATTTGAGGTCACTGGTCACGGCAGCCCTAGGATGCAAACGCATCTGCCCAGTCAGGGCCCACGTTCCCCCAGGCCCCAGCTTTGACCTCCAGGGCACCGCATCCAGATGGGAAAAGGTCCCAATGCTCAGCACACCGGAGACACAGTCGGCCCCCTACCCTGCTACCTCCAGTGGGAAAACACAAACTCCAGGAGACCACGAAGTGAATGGGAACCTTGGCTGCTTAACACGGGCAGTGGCGCCACGGCCAGTGCTGGGTACTCCACACGCATCTCCTGGCCCCATGACTGTCCCCACTGCAGAGACACATAGATGAGGGCACTCAGTGCAGGTGGCAGGCCTGGGCCCCATCCTTGGCCAGCAGCCTGTCATTGGCAGAATGTTGGGAAGAGTAAGTATGAGCAGGATGGTAGACGTCTGCTGCTTGGGCCGGCCCCCGTGGGGAGGGACCTCGGGTGACATTGGTGTCCCAGGCTTAGTGCTTTTTCACTTGGAAGTGCTTGGAAGTGCTTTTTCACTTAGTATCTCACTGCTTTTCCAAATAGCCCAGGGAGGTAGGAATGAATATTCCCAGCCAGAAATCAGATCCATCACAGTGGGCAGGACATGGCCCCTCACAACTGGGCCTATGTTCCTGACGCCGTCCGTTAAACACACGGAGCCAGCTGCAGAGGTAATGTTGGGTCCTCTGGACACTGCCCTGTCTAGGCTTTCCTCCTGGAGAAGGGTTGTCCTCCACTGCTGCTCCCAGGAAATCATTACCTGAGAAAAATTCAGGGCTGGGGGCCGAAGCAGGGCAGGTCACGTAGGAGGAGAGTAGCCTGGCCCAGTCGAATCCCTTCTGAAAGGAGGCAGAAACTGCTCCTGGAGTCCCTGGGGAATCTCAATTGCCCACGGGGGTGGGGGGATGGGCTCTGAGTGTGCTTGGGGGACAGAATCTAGGTAGGGTCCTGGCAGCCGGGTGGCCTCATCCCTATATCACAGGTCCTGACATGACCTGCAGGGTCCCAGCTGGTGAGAGGCAGGCCAGGATCTACCCTGAGGCCTGTTCTAGTCCCAGCTCCCTCCACGGCAGGCAGTGGACCTGCATCCTCCCCGGGGCAGCCGGGACCTTTTGCACACAGCCTACACTGTGCCGTCCTTGGACACACCTGCACCCGGAGGGAGGCTATTTAGGGCCTTTGTTTACCCCACTTTGGTTAATCTTGCTGCAGAAACTTTCCAGAGCATGATGACCACGAGCTGCCCAGATGCCGCCAGGAGTATCCCACAGGAATTCCAAACTCACATTTGGCCCCGAGGGTGTCTGATAAGAGATTGAGGACGTGCAGTGTGCAGAAGGGAGGCGGAGTCACCAACTTGGTGGGTGACAGGGCTGGATTCCACAGACTCCAAAGATGCCCCAGGATTGAGCAGAGGATTAGAGTCGGGCACTTAGCAGGTTCCAGAAAGTGCCTGGCAGGAAGCCATAGGGAACAGGCAGCCCAGTTACTAACGTGCTGACGACATAAAGAACAGGCGGCAACCTGGAGCACTAGGAAGCCTGCAAACTCTTCCACTAGTGTCTAAATTACAAACATCCTCTATACACATAAATGAGCTTGCAAGAAAGTGAGGAGAATCACCAGGGGGCAGCATGATAATCTTAACACTCTCCCTAAGATTTCTACCAGATGCATCTGTAATGCATATTTAATACTGACACCACTGAAGGCCAGCGTGATGCTTGAAAGATGCAGTAATACACCCAGGGGACGTTCTCAGCCCCTTAGCGAGTCCCGCCCTCCAGCCCCAGGACCCCCGTGGCAGGCCCTGTTGCTACCGCCCACTTCACAGATGAAGAAACTGAGCACTCCCCTATCTGGTGAAGCTGGGTTTTAGGCCTAGCAGTCTGGTTCTAGAGTCTGTGTCCTTAACCATTACACTCTACTAGTTGTACTCTAACTAGTGCAATAGTTAAGCCACAGGAAAATGTCACAAACTAAAAACCTAGACACTGAGTGAAAACGTGGTAGCCTTGTGGGGCTGGGGGTGATTAAAACCAGCAGGAAGGAGGTAGTCACTAAGCCTGTGGGATGCTAGGTGGTGACACTGAGATCTCTACATGATGCAAGGGGTCTCACGAGGCTGCTCCCTTAATAAATGGGTAGGCTAAGGGGAAATCTGCCCACTGACGGAGAGAGATGACAGAAAACTTGTGTGATCCCTCAGTTTGAGGTAGGACAAAGCATGCAATTCTCCTGAGAGTCTAAAGCCACGGGTCTGCCCTTGCCCGGGATTAGGCTTGATTTTATATCTCTCTCACAGTCTGCACAGCCTAAACCAACTGACATCAAAGTCAGCCCAGCCTGGTGACAGCCCTAAGGTGCTGGGCAGGGCAATTATAAAAATATTCTGCATAGGGAAATTATAGTTAATAATAATTTCTTGTATAATTACAAAAAGCTAGAAGCTATCTTTTTTTCCCCAATATAAAAAAAAGACAAATGTTTGAGGTGACGGATGTCCCAATTACCCTGATTTGATCATTATGCATAGTGTATTGCTATCAAAATATTATATGTGCCCCCCAAATATGTACATTAGTCATCAGTTTAAAAAATGCTCCACAGGGGCACATCCACAAATACAGCTTTGCTGGAGATAAACTCAAGATTGCAGATTACACAACGCATGAGGAAATAGACCACCATGAGCAAGGGAGAGAGCTAACATCAGAACTTCAGCCCCCAAACTACTGGAGACTGTAAAATTAATTTGCTTGACATGATTAAAGACATAAAAGAAGGAATAAACAATATGAAAATATAACAGATGTTATAAAAGCCACGGGCCTCCAGGAGAGCTTCTGGGATAGGGCTTTATCATGGCGCTCCCCTTAAGAAGTTTGGTGATAAGGCAGGCAGGGCCCTGGGCATGGGGCCTCATGTGGAACCTGCTTTCTGGGCACCTGTCTAGGCTGTCGGGAGATGGACAGGAGAGAAGGCAGCATCATGCAGTCTCTGTGTTGATTCCTGCCCTTTCCTTGGTGCTCTGCAAAGTCTGTGTAACAGTCCTGAGCAACTCGAGCAGGTGCCTGGGCACGTTCAGGGTGTCCCTGGGCACCTACGCCCACTCCTGGCTGGCCCCAGTGAAGACAACATTAGGTTGTGAGTGTGCCTTTGGTTGGGGAGGGGATATGGCTTTCACTGGCTTCCCTGAAGGGTTGGGACACCCTCTTAGCAGCCAAGGGCTAAGCATGGCCCAGCTCTATGGACCATCTGTGGTACCCAGCAATTTGGGGTAGAGGTTATATTTTTGTGGTTAAATACAGACTGAGGTGAAATCCTTGTGGATTCTGAAGATAACACATGAAACCCCAAAGCTGTTTCAAGGTTGGGGCCTCATTTGGCTCCCCTTGCAAACTTCCTGATACCTCCCCCACCCTTCTCTGAAGTTAGGAGAGCCAGAGGACCCTGCTCTGAACACTAGGTCCTTGGATCAAGCCAGGCCACAGGAACACTGAGGATGCTGGTCTCTACATCCCAAGTGGTTCTTTTATGAGGGCCCTTAGGAAGATCATCCCTTGGGTCTCACTGCCAGGAAAAGCTGTTCTTTCACCTTAATGGCATCTTTCCCTTTTTGCTTTTGTTGCTAGGAAGCTCATAGTGAACCAACAACAACAACAACAAACAGTCCACATCTCACTGGATCTTCTGGATATCCAAGAACATTTTCACAATGATGAAGCAATAGTACAAGCATAGTGTCATACTGTCACCATTTCTAATAGCCAAGCACAGACCCATACAATACAATAACAGGATCACAACACCCTATGATGTAGCAGGTATTGCAATTCCTGCTTTATAGATAGGGCTGGTGAGGCTGCAGGAGGTTATGTTCCCACAGGCATGCAGGGAGTAAGAGGAGACAGCAGATCATCATGCAGGACATCCCCCAGTGGCTGAAAGATCCACCCTCGCCTGCCCTCTGGCTGGGCCCTCCTGGACTCTCATCCATTTGGGAACTCCTTGTCTCCCTGCACCCAGGACCCTGCCCAGTCCAGGTGCACATGCCACTGGCCACTGCAGTTACAGCATATGTAAAGGAGCCCCAAGAGGGGGGTCCAGCCGCTGTTCTTAGGCTATGGATTCTGACAAGAGGCTTGGGTGGCTCCTCTTCAGTGATCTGTAAGCCCCTATAAAAGAGGACAAGGACAGAAGTTCACACATGGACACTGATCCCACTCCCCGGGTGGCCTGGGAGTAGGTTTCCCATCTTACTGGACAGACTGAGGTGCAGGACGTAGCAAGGGGAGGCTAGGAAGCAGGTGACTCTGTAGGGGTGCTCATGGGTCCTGAGGGACTGTATCTGAGGCCAGTCCTGACCTGCTGCGGGAGTCCCCGAGGGTCTGCAAGTTGCTCTTTGATAGGGCCTGAGGCAGATTCATGGCCTGGCTGGGCAGCAGCCAGGAGCTGGGGCACGGACTCAGTGACCCAGCCTCTGCCCTCCCTCTCGCCCTCTTCTGGGGTGCTGAGCGTGGGAGGACAGCTTTGCCCAGCCACCTGGCCCAGGTCCCCAAGGGGGCTCCTCATTCAGATCTCGGCAGTTTCTGGTTTTGAGTAACCGAGGTCTGCCTCTTTGTCTTGTGGTTCTGGGTGTAGGTGGCAGATGGGGTGGGAGCCAAGGCAAGAAGCCTCTACCCCAAGAGCTGAGGCTGCCAGGTGGCCCTCAAGGACGGTGGCTATCTTGACTACAAACGGTGCTGCTCCCCTAGCATGGGCTCAGCCCGCGGGGATTTCCCCAGACTCGAGGGGCAGATGACAGAAAGGGGCTCTCTAGGGCTTTGCCACAGGGCGAGGCAGGAGGGTGGCCATGCAGCTGGACACTCGTAGGCCGTTGGAGGGAGCTCAGATCTTCATCTGCCAGGGTGTCCAGGGCGAGAGAGAAGGGAGCTAGGAGCTTCCATGACGTTTCCAGAATAAATGAATGCAGAGGCTCATTTCCTGGTGAAAGGCACTGTCCTTGGAGGTCAGGCCCAGTTCATGTCTACATGCTTGCCCTTCACTCTGTCTGGGATGACCTTCCCCTAAGCCTGGTTTGGTCAGCCAGCTCCTATTCAACCTGCAAAACCCTGCATGGGGTATCCTCAACCACCAAAATCTCCATGAGCTATTCCTCACCACATACATCTGAGTTAGAAGGACAATACTGCCCAGGCCACCCGTTGCAGCAGGCACTTTCCCCAAGAGGCTCTACAGAATGAGATCATCTCTTTCCTTAGCTGGTTCCTGTAGCCATAATGTGGCTAGCAGCTTCTTAGCGCCCTTTCTAAACACCAGCCTGGTTCTGGCTGAAATCAGGTGCCCGTACAGGCCTCAACGTCTTTATTGAGCTTTCATAATTGTTCTGTGAGGAAGGTGGGGGGTAGGGAGGTCTACATTTCACTGATGGTAAGGCTGGAATTTGGTGCCAGGACGAGCCAGAGGGGCATGGGGCACTCACCAGGGATGGAGAATGGAGGGCCTCGGTGAGCCCCAGGCAGGTCTCCCCCTCTCCTCCATTCTCCCCTGCCCTCTGCCTACCACACCCCATAGCAGTGAGGAGGAAATTCATCTGAGCTTGGTGACAGTGACAGCACCACTGTGGCCTGTGGCCTCCCTGGAGAGTGTTCTCAGCTTGGGGGCTGGCAGATCTGGGCAATGGCTATGGACCTTGACCATCAGCATGAGTTCTCTCTGCTTCACTGGGCAGCGCCTCTCCTGACTTAGGTAAAGAGGAGGACACAGGGCAGGGCACAGTCCTCTGTGACTCGCTGGGCAGCTGACACCTCGCTCAGACAAACTCAAGGATCAAGATGCTTGGTGGCCACATCAAGCAGGTCCCCTCTGTGCTGTCCCAGGCTCTGTCCCCTCACTCTGACCCTGGCCTCCGCCACAGCATCCCTTCCACACTGGCCTCCTTGCTGCCAGCCTCCCACCTCTGCTGACCTCCAGGCTGTGGCCACGGGAACCTCTGAGAAGGGCAGCTGCTAATGTCTTCTCCTGCCTCGGCCCTCTGTGGGCCCCTGGTGCTCTGCACGGCCCACGCGGACCCACAAGGCACAGTGTTCTCCTGGGGCTCAGTGGCTTCTCTTTTCCCTACAGGCCACTGTCCCATGAGGCTAGGAAATAGTCAGACAAAGTTCAGCGGCTGTCCTCACCTTCCCAGAGCGAGGCCTGCACTGATGCCTGCTGGACTCTCCCAAGGGACAGAGCTTCCCACACTTTTTTTTTACATTTTGCAAGCTCCTCTGAGGGTTCTCAGGGACCCAGTTTGAGGAGGGAAGTCCTCAGTATGAACAGCCACCATCTAGCAGACACCCACCATGTGCCAGGCACATGCTGAGCCCCTGTGGCTCATGTTGTCAGAGCTTCACGCTGATGTCAGAGAGGAAGATCAGCACACCGATTTCACAGATGTGGAAGCTGAGGTTGAGAGAGAAGGGACATGTGCAGACTGCGAGTGGCTGGGCTGCAGCTCCAAACTCTACCTTTCCTGAGCCCCAGGATTTTAAGCACTGGTGGCACAGTGGGGTCAGGAAGGCTGACCCCTGGGGGCACTGTGTGGCAGACATTTGTGGCCCTGGATCACCAGGTTCCAGAGGGAGCTCCCAGCTTGGAATTGGAGACCCTGCCGGGGTCTGACCCCTGCTCTGTGCAGGCCTGGCAGCCTGTGCCCTACCTAGCTCTGCCCTTTCCATCACATACTGCCACTGCTGTGTCATCTGAAATTCTTGGAGACTCTGCACCTCCAGGCAGCTAGTGAAGCCCTGGCAAAGAGCCAGGAGCCAGGCTCAGTGTGGGAGGGGCCGGGGCCAGGGGTGGGCTTGTGGCCCCCACCCAGTATTCCCAGGGCATCTGCGACTCAGAGAGATGTCCTAGCCCGGCTTGCTGTGGGCAGGCCTGAGAAAATGCTCCTATGTGACAGTCTGGAACCCAGGTGGGCTGGGCAAAGGCTCATGGACTCAGCCATGGAACTTCCATGGAGAAAACGCTGTTGGGGGTCAGCCCTGGCCCCAGGATGCTGATCTCCTGGCTGGACCCCTTGCTGCCCTGCCGGGGCGAGGGGGGAGACGGGGACCAGCCCTCCTGTCCGACTCAGACCCTCCCCTCTCTGTCCCCCTTCAGGGTGGGGAGGGTATGACTTCCTGGGGGCTGTGCCCAGCACTTTCTATACCTCTCAGAGGAAGTCACGGGCAGGGGCCATGCTGCCCACTTCACAGATGACATGTCTGACATTTGGAGAGGTAGACACGTGTAGAAAGCCACACAAGTGGTCAGTGACGGAGGTGGGACTGGAACTCTGGACCCTGTGGCCCAAAGGGTCAGTATCAGTGTCTGTGCGCCGCAGTACCTAGCACCATCTATTCTGAGAAACACCTGCTGAATGAGCAAGTCAGTCAATGAACGGATGAACGGAATAGAAGGCCCCAAATCGCAGCAGCTCTGAGGGGGGGAATGGGCAGCAGTGCCCCCCACCTCACACACTCAGGATCGGGCAGCCCTTGCCCCCTGTGGGGTCTCTCACCATCACTGCCCCCCCCCACAGGGTGCCTGGAGCACTGCACTCACCTGGCCACACCCCTGCCCCCTGGCACTTCCCTCAGCACCCCTGCAAGCCCTCTGGGGCCAGGGCCTCCTCTGGGCTTCCTCAGCCCGGGTGTGTCCCTCCCTCTCCACAGCCCTAATCACACCAGGTTCTGCACCTGGTCAGCGCCCCGCCCCTGTCAGACTATGCCTGGTCAGCCTCTGCCACCAGACCGAGTGGGCAGGGGCTGTGTCTTTAGGGCAGTTGCTCCCCAAGTTTAGCACAGGGCTTTCAACACACAAGTCACAGAAGGAACTCTAGAAAATGTGAAAAATACACACACAAAAAAAAGATGGAAGAAACAATCTACCCGAGAAGCTCACGGTCCCCATCATTCACGGCACTGTGAGCATCCTAAGAACACAAGCCGGCCCCAGCCCGTCCCTCTCGCGAAGAGGTGGGGGATTTGCCGAGGGACCCCTAGCATCTCCTTAGGCCTCGGGGAGTCATTCGGGGTCATTTGCCTACATAGGGAGAGGCTCAGACCACCCAGGGCACTTCCCCAGCAACAAGTCTCTCCCAGGCCCCCCAAATCTTAGTTTCCTACTGCCCAGCTGAACGTCCATCATCTTGGAAGGCCCATCTGCACCAACAGTTGGCAGAAACACAGTGAGTTCCCCACCGGATGCTGCTGACAGGCTCACTGCCAACCCTTCACACACGTGTCCTGGATGTCTGTCACTCTCAGGCTCTCTCCCGGGGTCCCACCCTGTGCCAGCCCCCAGCTGAGCCCTGGGTCCCAAGGACTAATCACACAGAGCCCAGCCCTTGGAGCCCCAGGCTGCAGGGGAGAAGTGGCACCTGACAAGCTCTGTCTCAAAGGCATAAGCAGAATCCAGGCCGTGGCGGGTGTTGGAAGGGTGGCGGCCCACCCTGCCTGGGGTGGACGTGGTGTAGCCAGGAAGGCTTCCTGGAGGAGGGCACCTCCAAGTAGAGGTTTGAAGGACTCTAAGCCCAGCAGGTGAAGGAGGGCGGGAAAAGTGGTTCAGGCAGAGCAATGGCAGGAGGAAGGCCACATGCACGTGTGGGCAGCGAGGGGGCGCAGGACTGTTGGGGTGTAGGCAACCCGAGTGCCCACAGGGTTCCACTTGGGAGCCTGTATGTGCCCAGCTCCGTCTCTGGTTGTGGCTCAAGAGCCTCCACGACCAAACCTCCCCCACAGAGCTCAGCACCTTAGATGCGATTTCCACCTTCGGGGCCCCAGGAGCCAGCTACTGGTTCCCTCCTGGGCAGGCTTACAGCAAAGCCTGCCAGGGCCTCTCTGGAAACCAGAGCCATCCCAAAGGCTGGTCTGTGCCCATCAGGCCTTGGTGGATGTGAGGCCCTGAGGAAGAACAAGGACAAAGGTGTTGATCAGCCTCACTTGTTCACAGAGGGAAAGTAGAGTTTGTCCCCAATTCACAAGTCCAAGCTGGAGACTCAGAGAGGTGGAGCAACCTGCCTGAGGTTACACAGCACATGTCCACCCCTCTCTGGATCCATGGGCATAAACTCCCCAAAGAACAGGTCCATCCAACATGTCCCCTGCTGGTCCCTGGAGCCTAGGATGCTGGCCCGTGGCCAGTGCACCCAGAATGTGTTTTATGAATGAGTGAACAAAAGAAACCCCTGTTCTTCCTCCCACACCACAGGGCAGTGGGAAGAAGCCATCTGCTACTGTTTTTTTTTGTTGCTGCTACTCTAAGAATCAAAAGCACAAACTCAAAGTCACAGCACTGTCACATCAGCGTGGACAGACATCCCAATCTTGATTCTGAGCAGGAACTGAGTCAGGCTCCTCGGGACAGGGTCTTAGACAGACGAGAGCCAAATCTCCGCTCGGCCACTAACAGATCCGACACACATGCCCCACTCTCGGAACCTCAGTGTCCCCACAGCTAAACCAAGACGCAAACAGCACCTACCTTGCTGGGTGTCAAGAGGACTCTGGAGGTGGGACGTTGCCAGGGTGGGTTCGGGGTGGGATCCTGGCCCGTGGGCTTCCTCTGCCCTGTGACCTTGGCTGAGGCCTGCACTCTCCTGGGGGTGAGCTCTGAAACTCTGCTCAGCCCTAACCACACTGGGTGCCCCGGCCTTGCGGGCAGCCAAATGGCTCACACATTATGAGGCACCCACATGGCCAAAGGGCAGAGGGGCCCAGGAGCATGAGGGCAGGTGCCTCACTGGGTTCCTCATGACTCAGCAGAACAGTGAGGCCGCAGGCCTTGGGGTGGGACCTGCCCCCAACGATGCCCTGTGCAGGGAAGCCCAGCTGCTGGCTGATAAATATTTTATCGATGCTCACAGAGCAGTCCCCAGGAAGGTGCTGCAGCCTCCGAGCCCACAGAGCACCCCTTCCTGCCCAGACAGAAGGAAGTGGCTAGGGGCAGGATTCAGGGTGGCTTATTACTGCCTGGCTCTGACTTCAGGTCAGCTCAGCAAACGCCCCTCCCCGCACAGCCTCTCTCCCACTGCCCCCCCGGCACTCTGCTCCTCCCCCATCAACAGCTTCCCTCCTCTGCTTTGCCTTGCCTCGAACAACAACCTGCTCCTTGGCCCAATAAATACTCTATCCTGCTGGTCCGGTGCCACACTGCCTCCTCTAGGAAGCATTCCTGGCTCTTTCCTTCCCACTGTGTGACCTTGGGCAGGCCCATCACACTCTCTGAGCCTGTTTCTACAAAGGAGCTAATGGTCCCCCCTCATAGGAGACAAGATGAGATCACCTAAATGAGGTTTCTTCCAGCACCTTGCCTACACATAGACTCATTTTCTCTGGGGGAAACCGGACACCGGGAATCACATCAGGAAACCAGAGCGAGCATGGCCAGGAGTGGGTGCAGGAACACCAGCTTCTGCTCCTGCTTGCAGGGTGCACAATTCAATTGGGGGCTGTGTGGCCTAACACCGATAACTACAACAACAATGGCAGCCATGGCCAGCACGCACATCCTGTGCCCTCATTACTCCTCCCAGACCGCTGTGACAGGGGGTTCTGGCTCCCACGTGCCATCAGAGCAGGAACCTGAGATGCAGAGAGGGCCAGGCCTGCCGAGGTCACACACAGCTTTCCGTATCACTATGCACACGGAGTCTCAAGAGAGGGGCATCTCCAAGGCAAAATGATGGAACACCTGCGGGCAGAACATTGTGCAGCTGCTAGAAACTCACACCATTGTTCTGGAACTCCAGCGTCACAACAGCAAAGGCCACTCCCGCTCTAAGGTCCAGCAAAGACGAAAGGAGACAAGCTTGAGGTGTGGTGTGATGACACCATGTAAAAATACTTCTATATCAGAATGCATTTATCAAAAAGGAGACTGGAAATGTCTACACCAAAATGATGATGTTCAGGTGGCAAGGTTACACCTGAACACAGGTAAAATCAGAGTCTATTTTCTACACTTTATACAACATGTGGATGTTGGTTTTACAATATAAATTTTCCTTCAGAAATAGGATTGCTTCACCTTTAGGAATTATTGAGTACCTGCTGTTCATTCTCCCTGTTGAGAGGTTTCTTCTCTCTTAGATCTGGCTTCAGGAGGGTTGAGATGGACAGAACTATGGACGATGCAGAACTTGGGACCGTCCTCCCCATCTCTCCATGGGTGGACCTCTACGTCCGTCAATCCGGCAAGGCTAAAGGTAGACTAAGCATCTTTTCTCTGTCTTCCCTTTCCACATTGAGTCTATGGTATCAGGAACCATCCCCACCACCTACCCAAGTCATAGAACCCTATAGAGTAGTGAGTTTTCTGTCAATGAGAGTATACAAGCAGGGGTGTGCATGTTTTTCCACCAAGAAGGGGTCACGGTGGATGGCTTTCAGTTCATCAATATCAAACCCAAAAGTCATACCAGCTGTGTGACCGTGGACAAGACACTAATGTCTATGTGTCTCACCTTTCTCATCTGTACAATGGGGTCATAATAATACAATAACCTCATAAAGCTTTTAGAGGGTTCTATGAAGGCAAATATGTAACCCTCTAAGAAGCCTTTCAGGCCCATCACAGGGCTATATATATGCCAGCTATTGTTATTTCCCAGCTTTCTCTTACCTATCCTAGAAGCTATGCAAGGAAGAAATCAAAATTCCTGTTTTATTATTATTTTTATTGATTTTTTTTGAGACAGAGCCTCAAGCTGTCACCCTGGGTAGAGTGCCGTGGTGTCACAGCTCACAGCAACCTCAAACTCTTGGACTCAAGCAATTCTCTTGCCTCAGGCTCCCAAGTAGCTGGGACGACACGTGCCAGCCACAACGCCCAGCCGTTTTTTGGTTGTAGCTGTCATTGTTGTTTGTCAGGCCCAGGCTGGATTCGAACCTGACAGCTCTGGTGTATGTGGCTGGCGCCTTGGCCACTTGAGCTATAGGCACCGAGCCAAAATTCCTGTTTTATAGGTAAGAAAACAGAGGCACAGAGAATAACCCCTCATGGTTGGTGGTCAGGACATGGCAGCCCCTTTCTTCCAGGGGTGAGCCTGCACTTTGGAGTCAGAACTGAGGACAGCAAGGCTCTCTATGCTGAAACGAAAACATATATTTTCTCAATAATCTTTTAAAAAAGGACCTGGCCTGTCCACTTTTCCACTTGTCCTCGTATGTGGAGACCAGTGATCACACAATATAGCAAACTCCACTTCCGTCCCCATTCCTCGGGGGAAGTGTACAGAGGGGCACAGGCACTGTATTCATCTCACCACCTGTATCCCCGGGCCACCCCAGAAAATGGGTACCAACACTGACATTTATACCAATGCCAACAGTAAAACCACAGCCAATGCCAAGACAGACTTACCACAACGCCATGTCACTGTGTGACCACAGAAGTACAGACCGCGTCACTGGAGCCCACACCACTACTCACTACTCACAGAGAACACTCCTAGCCGGGGCTGTCCAAACACCTACACGAAGTCCCTTGATTCTCACTACACCCTATTAGGTAGGTGCTGCACTGATCACCGTCTTATAGCAGTGATCAGAGATCACCTCACAGAGTAGTGAGCTCCCCATCACTGAGAGTAATCACACAGGGGATGCATGTTTATCCACCAAGAAGTAGCCACAATGGTGGCAGACAGAGGTTATGTAACGGGCCAAGGCCATACAGCTGGGGAGAGGTGGGCAGCTGACTCCAGAACCCACACTCTAGTCACCTAAGCTGCTTGTTCCAGTGCATACTTTGCAAACGAGAGCACTGACACTCAGAGAGGTTAGGCAGGGGGCCTGACTCCGGGCTCCCCAGTCTTTGCCCCTCCCTGGCTTCTGCTGGCTCTTGTGCCACCTGGGGCAAGGGCCTAAGGGCCAGAAGCTAAGGCCTACAGATGGCACAGCACTGGGCCTGCTCTCCAAGACTAAAGGTTTCTGAAGTCACCAAGAAATATGCTTGCCCAGACTTCAAAGCTCCCATCTCTCCAGGTGCTCCCCCAAGACTCAATTTTAAGACACAAAAGAGGAATGCGGTTACAAGAAAAAAGAGACCTGTATCGTCACCTCCTTTTTCCACTAAGCAAGAATCTGATTCACCCTTCTTGCCTTTAACCCAGAGCTGGTTGGTCTTGCTCAGCACCCAGTCCCCTGGAGACCCCCTGGGCTTCAGGTGAGGCCTGAACTGCTGCTGACACCACCAGCATACAGATAGCTTCGAGTCCACATGGCATCTGTGGCCTGCCCCTTTCTTCAGGGGACCTGGAGAGGGCCCCAGCCTTCCTCCTTCTTCCTTAGCCCCACCCCCTCCAGTGTCTGCGCACCTGACTTTGCTAGGGGTAATTTGAGAGACACCAGGTGTCATCTCCCAGTGCCTGTCATGAGTGGGAAGGCTGGCACCGTGCAATGCCACTCACCTCTGCCCAGGTAGTCCTGCCTGACTGTCCTCAGCCTTTTAAGCCATCCATTAGAAACTGCACTCCATGAGCTAACATGTATTTCTGCAGAGCCTGCCTTCCCTGCTGATGGGGATTAAGTCCAGGCCAACGTCCCCCTCACCAGATGGTTGTCAGAGCGTGATACACAGAAGTGCGTGCGTGTGACATGCCAGCCATTGCACCTCTTTGGAACCCCGTGACTGTCCCATGGTGGTGGGAGTAATATTACAATTCCTAGTTGTCAGATGAGGAAACTGAGGACTGGAAAAGTAAAGTGACTTGCTCAGGGCCACACAGCCAGCTAGGAGTGGAGCTAGGATCCCCACCCACGGCTCCAATCCCACCCCTGCAATTTAAACAAAGGGCTCAGAGTCTTAGACCATGAGGCAGACACGAACTGAGAGGCAGGTGGTTTGCCCTGGGACACAGCAAAGCCTCGGTCCTAGGATGGGCCCTTCTCTGGGCCTCCTCACTGCCTGCTTGCCAGCGGGAGATGGATGACCTTGTTCCCCTCATCCCCTGCCACCACTCAGTGGTGCTCACACCTGAGTAAGTACCGGAATGGGCAGGAGGGCTTATAAAAGGCAGATTTCCTGGAGCCCCCATCAGCAGCTCAGCATAGGGAACCCGGAATCAGCATTTTTATCAAGCATCATCAGGCGGGATAAACCCCTGGTCCAGGACCTTACCTGGAGAGCCCCGGCTCACCCCCAGGAAGGATTCCCCAGGCTGGGCAGAACGTCTGAGGGGTCTGAGGTCTGGAATACTCCTCCCCTCCAGATCCAGTCTGGGGAATGGGCCTCAGCCCTTGGGATCCCTGGATAGCTTGCCATGCTCTTGCTAAGAACATCACTAATCACCTGGGAAGTGATGGCTGTCACTCCCACCCATGCCTCCGAGGGGGAAGTGGAGGCTGCCTGGAGGGAGTGACCCAGTCGCTGAGAACATATCCTGTGACCCTCAGGTCAGGTACCCTCCCCCAGTGCAGCACATTCCCCCGGCCTTGGCTCTGGTGGGAAAAAAAATCTTAGAAAGCGTTGGGCCCTGAAGACTGGAATTTAGAGATTAATCTGATTTGGCTGGAGGCTCAGACCCTGGGCCAGACAGACCTGCCCAGTATCCTCACCTGCTAGGGGTGCTGAGGGTCTCCCCAGGCCCTGACCTCACAGACCTGGAGGGCTCCAGCTCCCAGTCCTCTGCCCCACCCCTCTGCAGGGGCAGCTCCCTGCCGTGAAGGTGGCTGGAGGCCCAGGCCAGAGGCCAGAGCGGTGGGGGCAGCAGGCTGAACCAGGACAGGGCTCTGAAAGGAAGGGCCCCCCCTTCCTCGCCCATCTTTGTTTGCTTTAATAAGGGGGGCAATGGATAGAGAGGGGAGGGCTGCGATGGGGAGGGGTTGGCAGATCCAGAGACAAGGGGACAGGACAGGGGTCTGCACGGGGATCCAGAGAGACCCACCTACAGAGACGGAGAGAAACTCAGTGACAGAAGGGGGCGGGGCGAGGGGGCTAGAAAGCCCGGGAGAAGGGCGAGCTCGGGGGTCCCGGGAGACTGGGAGTGGGAGAAGCTCGGCTCCCAGCTAAGGGGGCCGCCCCTGCCCCGCAGGTCCCGCCCCACCTCGGGACTCGCGCCATCCCTCCACCCCGGCGCCGCCCCGAGGCCCCTGCCGTGAGCAAGGCCGTGCGTGTCGCCCCCCACCCCTGCCCCAGACCCCTCCCCGGCTGGGCCTCTGGACCCGTCGCCGCCGCTCACCTTGGTCCCCGCGCCGCCGCCGCCGCCGCCACCGCGCAGAGCCGGAGCCGGAGCCGGAGCAGAGCTTGAGCCCAGAGCAGGGGAGGGGGCCGCGGAGGCCCCGCCCCGCCCCGCCCCCCGGGTCCGCGCGGGGACGCCCACGGCCGTCACGGCCCCCGGAACTCGGGGCGTTGCGGGAGGGACCCGAGCGAGTGCGGCGACCTGGGAGCGCGCCCAGCCTGCGGGCCCACCCAGCGGGGCGCGCGCCCACCCGGCCGCCCCGCCCCCGCGCACTGCGCAGGCCGAGGGCGGTGGCCGCCGGGCGGGGGGCGCCCCGGGTCACCCCCGGGCCCAGGACACCGCAACCATCCCTGGGCCGTCCTCGGAGATCCCCTGCGCTCCTCCTCCGCAAGCTCCGGCCTGAGGGAAAGTCACACAGTCACTCAGCCCTGTCCTGGGGCTCAGGGTCCAGCCCAGGGGGAGGGACGGGGCAAACCGAAGACCCAGCGGCCAAAAATAGCCCAGGGCTGTGGGTCTCAAAGTGTGGGTCCCCACCTGCCCTCTCAGCGACACCCCGGAACTTGTTAGAAGTGCAATCTGGGGCCTCACCCCAGATGTACGGAATCAAAACTCTGGGTTGGAATCAGGTTCTTGGGGAGCTCTCGGGGTGACTTCGCAGTTCGCCCAGTCTGAGAAGTGCTGCCTTGGTGGCACATGCCACACCCAATTTCCTGCACCCCACGTCCCGTGTCACTCTTCATCTAAACAGCCTCGCCCAGATTAAGGGTTTCTCTGTTGTGGACGTGGTAGTGGGGGGCCAGGAGGGGCAGAATTCCTGGCAGCGTCGCTGCGCAGGTGGAAAGCCTTGTGGCAGGGAACCGGCTAAGGTAGTCATGATGTATTTTAGGGTGCAGTGATTATTTTAAAGTTTTGGGGCGCAAGTGTGCAAATATATGTGTCCACATTCAGCGCTAAAACGTATTTTTCCCTCTTAGCATTGTGCTTGTCTGAAACTAGGTCCCTCAGCCCCAGAAACAGCGTTAATGGGAGATGAGGCAGGTGAGAACAGCCTCCCTGGTAACCTGATTCCAGGGGAGCAGGACTCCCCTGACTCCTGGCAGACCCTGAGTGGGGCTAACAGGGTCCACGGTCAGGACGGCAGGCTCCCAGAGGAGAGGAGAGGGCAGAGGAAACTGGGAGCAGACTCTGGGAAGCTGAAGTGTCTGGGCAGCATATATACTGAGCAAAGGATGCTGGGGGTGTGGTTGAAAATGGGGTCCCAGAGGTGCCTAAGGGAGGCCAAAGCCCTCTTGAGTCATTTGTTGAAAGAGGCATCTCCTCGGAGGAACCCTTGAGGTCATTCAATCCAGTCTCTTGAGGCATGATCACTAGGAGCCATCCCTTTCTTCTTTTAAATTAAACTTCCTTACTTTGAGATAATTGTAGACTCATATGCAGTGTTTCATTTTCTTAATTTTTATTTATTTATTTATTTTGAGACCTAGTCTAGCCCTGTCACTCTGGCTAGAGGTGCTGTGGCATCTTCGTAACTCACAGCAACCACAAGTTCCTGGGCTCAAGTGATCCTCCTGCTTCAGCTTCCCCAGGAGTTGGGACTACAGGTGTGCACCACCATGCCCGGCTAATTTTTCCACTTTTAAGAGAGATGGGGATTTCGCTTTTGCTTAGGGTGGTCTCAAACTCCTGGCCTCAAGCAGTCCTCCCTCCTTGGCCTGTGGAGTGCTACAATCACCTCACCCTCCCCACTTGCAAATTTTAAAAAACATTACAGAGAGATCTCTTGGACCCAGTTCTCCCCATGGGTAGTATCTTGCAAAACTATAGCATGGTATGACAACAAGGTTACCGATGTAGATGCCATCAAGATACAGAGCATTTGGGTGGTGGCTTGAAGGAGTAGGGCGCCAGCCCCATATGCTGGAGGGGGCAGATTCAAAACCAGCCCCGGGCAAAAACTGCAAAAAAAAAAAAAAAAAAAAAGATACAGAACATTTGATCACGACACGGTCCCCTCCCATTGCCTTTTTATGAACTCTCCTCTCTCCCTCCCGCCTTCTGGCGAGCACTAATCTGTTCTCCATTTCTATAATTTTGTCATTTCAAGAATTTTATATAAATGCAACCATACACTATGTCACCTTTTGAGATTCCTTTTTTTTTTTTCACTCAGCATAATTTCCTGAAGCTTCTTCCAAGTTGTTTTGTGTATCAATAGTTTGTTCCTTTTTATTCCATGGTATGGATGTATCACAGTTTGTTTAACCATTTACGTCGAAGGACATCTGGGCTGTTTCCAGTTTGGGGCTGTTACAAATGAAGCTGCTATAAACACTTGTGTACAGGTTTATGTGTGAACATAAGTTTTCATTTGTCCGGGAAAAATGCCCAGGAGTGCAATTGCTGGGTGGTATGGTGGTTGCATGTTTGGATTTTTAAGAACCTGCCAAACTGTTCTCCAGAGTGATCGTACCACTTTGCGTTCCCACCAGTGATGGATGAACGATGCCGTTTCTCAGCATCCTCACTCGCATTTGGTGTTATATTCTATTACTATTGTTGCCATTTTGTTAAGTGTGGGGTGCTATCTCATAGCTTTAATTTGCTTTTGCCTAATGGCCAATGGTGTCAAGATTTCAAAAGATCTTATGAGCCTATTTGCCATCTCCACGTCCTTTTCAGTGAAAAGTCTGTTTGTGTCGTTCGCCTACTTTCTAATTGAATTGGTTTTTTTAATATTGATTTTTAAGAGTTCTTTGTATATTCTAGATACTAGTCCTTTGCTGGATATGTGGTTTGCGTATATTTCCTCACATTCTGTACTTCTATTTTTTCATCATCTTAATGGGTCTTTAACAGAGCAAATATTTTTTAATTTTGGTGGAGTCCAATGTATCAATTTTTCCTTCTGTAGAACAAGCCTGTCTCTCTTTTATTTCCTTCCAGGATACAAGGCTGCCCTGGAAGGGAGAACCCTGTCTCAGAGGGGATGGGGGGGCTTAGACTGTCACCCAGACACTGTGCCCTGGTATCTCAGGGCTGTCCCTACTTGGTCATGAGGGCATTGTCTGCTGACCTCTGAGCTCTGCAGGGAAGAAAAGCAATATGGACAGATTCTTCAGGGTCCTGGACTCGGTGGAGCCTGGTTCCCACAGGGCAGGGGAAGGGAGTCAGCACCTGCCCTGCGCACATTGTCCCATCAAGCCCTTACCGTTGAAGTAGGAGATGAGAAGGGAGTTTGGTTTGCTGAGGTGGCCCGGCGCACTCAGGATCTAAGTATCGAGTCACCAGGCAGCCCCTACAACCCCCCAAGGGGGGACTGGGATTGCTTATTATTAGATGTAGGGAACACTCTCCTTCAGAGTTCCTAGCTGGGGGTGTAAGGCCACTCGGAATCACACCAGCTGCAAAGTTGATAACCCCAGTGGTCACTAAGCACTTCCATTGTGCCAGGGGCTTTGGGGGACTTCTTCCGTGTGCCCTATTTAACTCAATGGGAACCTATGTCCTCATTTAAGAGTTCAGGTGTCTGGATCCCAGAGAAGTGAAGCAATTTTCTCAAGAACACATAGCTTGTACGTGGTGGAGCTTCACTTATAGAGCTGCAGAGACTGAGAGGCAAGCCAGGGTGACCCACAGTCTATTGTCCACGTGTGGACGCCTGGGCCGCCAACAGGCACACTCGGGTCTGCGAGTTTCAAGGATGCTTGTTAAAGAATTTCAGCAACTAAGATTCCTGCCCAAGCCCTTCGCACCAAGAGGAACATTGGGTCAATCAATACCAGTGGCTCAGGGGCAAGGAGACCGGTTTTACTTCTTACCTTGTTCTTATTTTGGAGATCATTTCCTTCTTCATTCTTAAACACTTTTTCAGAAAACATTGATTGTTGCTAAGATGATGTCAGAGAAAACTCATATATTGAGTGTGTCCTAGGCCCTCCTAGGAATGGTCTTTCAAAGTGGTTAGAATCAAAATGGAGTAACTTGGATTAAAAAAATCAGCAACAAAAGAGCAACAAGAACAAAACCCCCAACTATTAGAGCTGGGGAAGGTCACAGAGGAGGGTTCTCACACATATATCCTGATAACAAGTGATAGCAAGAACTATCCCAAAAGAGGCGGCAAAAAACGCCAACCTTACACAAAAGGCACATCAACCTAAAACAAAAAATACTCCTTCCAGGACGTCTGCCCAGCGCTGCCTGTCCAACCCCAGACTGGTGTCACCTTTGTTACTGATCCTTGCAGCTGAGGAGAAACATCTCAGAAGAGCTCCCTTCTTTTTCCTTTAAAGACCTTTGCCACGCGTTACCTCCCAGCACACACATAGTTTACTGTGGCACCCGTACTGCAATGCCCGATCCCTCCACAAAATGTCATTTTCCTTTAGCGAGACTCTGTTTGTTACTTTGATTGTCACCATCTAAAATGGTCTCTCTCCCCTTCCTTCCTTAGTTTTTCTCCCTAGAGCTTGGATCTGGCATTACATTCTGCAGTCAGTTATTATAACATATTTCTTATGGTTGAGTTTATCAGATAAACAAATCCCTTTATTAAAAGGATTTGTTCTATAAAATTTGGATTCAGTCGAAAGACCACACTCAAGGATCCAGAGGCCACATGTGACCTGAAGGCCACAGGTTTCTCACCCCTGGTTTATCCACTGGGGCTGCTGTGCCCTACCCCTGGGTTGCAGACTGGATACTGGTCTGCGGCCTGTTCAGAACTGGGCTGCACCGCAGGAGGGGAGTGGCCCAACCCCTGGGTTGCAGACTGGATACTGGTCTGCGGCCTGTTCAGAACTGGGCTGCACTGCAGGAGGGGAGTGGCGGGTAGGTGAGCAAAGCTTCACCTGTGTTTACAGCCACTCCTCATCCCTCGCTGATATCACCGCCTGGCTCTGCCTCCTGTCAGGTCACTGGCCGCATTGGTCCTCCTAGGAGCATGAACCCTGCCGTAAACTTCACGTGTGAGGGATCTAGGTTGTGTTTTCCTTATGAGAGTCTGATGCCCGATGACCTGAGGTGGAGCTGAGGCAGTGATGCCAGAGCTGGGGAGCAGCTGCAAACACAGATCTTCATTAGCAGGGGGATCTGACTGCACAGAGGCCATAATAAATCAATTGCTTGCAGACTCATATCAAAAACGTCCCCTCCCCAACCCAGTCCATGGAAAAATTGTCTTCCATGAAACCGGTTCCTGGTGCAAAAATCTTGGGGACGACTGCCTAGGACATAAATTCCCAAAAAGGAGACATGCTTCTTTTCATCCCCCAAGTGTCTCTGGCATTTACAACAATACTTGGCACTGTGAAAGTGACTAATAGTTATTTGTGGAAAGAATGAGTGAATGAATGAATGACCACATGATGAGTGGTGCTGGTTACTTCTCTTTTGTGGCATCTGCTGCACCTCAGGCCCATTCGCTGCTTGCTCAGTGCTCCCCGTGGCTGACCTTGAGGGACGGTACCCCCACTAGCATCTGGGTGTGCTTGACCAATGGGAGGCTGTATGTGCTGACTGCAGAGGACAGAGGAAGAGGCCACAGCTCCAGCTAGGAGGCTTCCCCAGGCGCCAGCTCCTGTGGGCTCCCGGGGCTCCCCTTCCTCCCCTCATTCCTCCAGCCCCAGGGATGGAGATGACTTCACCATGACCGCTCTTCTCTGGTGTCCCTAACCCCTCTGTGAGCAGCTGCCTTGTTTATATTCCTTATTTGGACCACCTGGGGTCATTCTACAACAGATAGATGTTATTGTTGCCACTTTACAGATTTGGAAACTGAGGCTCAGAGAGGTCATGAATCGGGCCCAGGGCCACGCAGCAAGTGATGACAGGGCCTGGGCTGTGTGCGGACCCCAGGCTGGAGCCTGGGTGGTTGGTGCCTGGAGGGTTTTCAGCTTTCTCTGTGGAGGGGCCCAGGACTGGAGTTCACATGAGGATGATTCAGAAGGCAGCTGACCCCTGGGCCTTCTAGAGAGCATGCCGGTGGCTGTCACAGCTCTCGAAGTGACCACAAGCGTCTGCCTCTTCCTCCCAGCCACCGGGTGAATGAGAATCGAGTGTGTCCCCAGGTCTGGGCGGGAACCCTCAGTGTGCAGCTACTCCTCAGGTCACGTGGGGCTGCAGGACGTGCCGGGAGGCCACGGTGATGGCCTGACCTTCCATTTCCTTCCCTTCCTCGACAAATAAGCAGCTATTGCCAGGGCCCACAGTGTGCCAGGGCTATCCTGGCTCCATCAGGGTGAGGGGCACTGCGGCAGCACATGGTGGGGGGAGGACATGGGTCCCACGGCCAGAAGAGGGGCTAAGTCCCTTGTCATCTGACCTATCCATTCTGAGCCTCAGGCCTCTTGTTCCTGCATTTCGGATTATGGCCACTCCTGCTAATTTCACAAGTGTGTCCTTCCATTTTTTTGTCTATTCATTGGTTGGCTGAGTCATTGAAAAATAGTTAATAAGATTTTGTTTGTCACCTGAATATAGAAAAACTGCTTTGCAAATCTAAAGACCTGTGCAAAATTCAGTTCTCTGCTGAGTAAGTCTTCCTACCACTGCTCGTATGGAGCCTTCTGGGGGTCTCCTAACCTCCACTTGCCCAAAAAGGCCTTCGTTGACCTTGAAAGACAAGGTGAAAACCTGCCGACTTGGAGGGCTCTGGGCCCTGGGAGGGATGTGGGACCCTCTCAGCAATGGGCAAGGACTCACCCAGGGCCACTTGGTGTGTGGCCTGTGAGTGTGTGACCTCACGTAGTCCTTATGGCAAGAGGAACTTTGCAGATGTGAGTAAGGATTATAAAATGGGAGATGGTCCCGGATTATCTGAGGGGACCTGATGTAATCACAAGGATCCCTAGTAGGGAGGGATGAGAGAGGAGAGTGAGAAAAGGGCAAAATGACAATGAAAATAACAAGAAAGAGAGGCTGGAAGATGCTAGTCTAGAGCTCTGAAGACGGAGGCCACAAACCAAAGAATGCAGGCGCCACCAGGAGGTGGGAAAGGTGAGGAGGGAGGCCGGTTCCCCTGGATCCCTGAGCCTCAGTGGGGTGCCGCCCTGCAGACACCATGGCCTCCGGATAATTTGTGTTATTTTAAGCTCTTAAGTTTTTGACATTTGTCAGAGCAGCTGGTAGGAAACCAGGACAGGAGATAGCCAGGTGGAGATTGGAACCTGGGACTCCTGCTGCCCGGCCTCGCCCTGCCTCTGCCAGGACCCCGTAATCGACCCTCCATCCAGGGGCTCTTTGGCTGCGAGATCAGCCAGTGCTTCAGGCTTATTTTTCCTTCCATGGAGGGCTTAAAATGATATGAAAAATATTGCACACATGCAAAAATTTAAATAACAGTGAAAAAAAGTGGCCCACCTGTGCCAGAACCTGCATCACTCAGAACCAGGGCTTAGAAGCCCTTGGGGCCCCTCCCAGGGCAAATGCTGCTCCCTCCTTCCCGAGGGGCTCACTGGCCTGAAGCTGGGCTTTATAATTTTACACGTTTGTGCTCACGGGGCTATTTGTGGCAGCTATGGGCAGCTAACCCTAACCCTAACCCTTAGCTAGAAACCCAGCCCCAAGGCTACAGCATCGCCTGAGAGAGTCAAAATGGCCTTAGAAGGTGGGGGTGCTCTCTGCCTCTGCATGGGGGTTGAAGAATGCTTGCCGCCCCAACTCCCAGGCTCAGTCTGCCCCTGAGCTGAGGAGGGCCCCTCCTCCCGACTCGCAGATCTGACCTGTGATTAAAAGGTAGCAACTGCGTAGGCTTTTGGAATTTTAGGGGCAAATAAGTTTTTCTGAGCGATGTGACATTTGTGTGTGTTCCCCCCATGTGTGCTCTGCTTTCCTTTTGCATTTTAGCTTCTCAGATTCTACGTTTCTCTCAGATGCTTAGGCTGGCGGTGCCACTTAACATGTGATGGGGCTGGTGGCGGAGGATGTAGCAGGTCCCTTCTCATCCCTGGCCATGCTCTGTTAATTGTGGAGCACAGTAAACTGGAGTAGCTGCTGGTGTGCCTTCCTCGCCTCCTCTCCCTTTCTCGAAGGGAAAGTCCTTGCAAGCAGAGTGCCTGGTGTTAGCTTTGTATCCCTTGGGCACAGTGCTGGCTTGGTGCACAGCAGGTGCTTGGTGAATGTCTGGCAGATGATGGACGTAATGCAGATTCATATAAATGCATCACCTGTGCACCACCCCTGTGTGCCACCCCTGTGTGCCACACCACCACACCACTCCTGTGCACCACACACAGACTGCTCCTATGCATCCCTCCCATGCACCCTGCCCACCCACCATTCTCATCCACCACTCCTGTCCACTGCTCCTGTCCACCACTCCTGTCCATCGCTCCTGTCTGCCACTCCCACGCACCGCTCCCATCCACTGCTCCCGTCCACCATTCCAGTCCAACACTCCCATCCACTGCTCCGTCCACCACTCCTGTCCACTGCTCCCATCCACCCCTCTCTTCTACCACTCCCATCCACCACTCCCATCCACCACTCCCATTCACCACTCCCATACACCACTGCCATCCACTGCTCCCCCATCACTCCCATCCACTGCTCCCGTCCACCACCCCTGTCCACCACTCCCGTCCACCGCTCCCGTCCACCACCCCCACGTACCACTCCGTGTACCAGGCATATTTTGACAAGTAGTGTAAGAGTAGCCTGTGGAGCGGGGAGGGGCTTGGACTCCAGCCAGGCCTGAGAACCCCATGCTCTGCTCTAGTCAGGGTGGGGAGCCCCTCATTCAGCTGTGTCTCTCTCTGTGGGCTTGGGGCTCCTTTGGACTTGGAAGTGCCAGCTCCACCCTGGAGCACTGTCCAAATGGAGCCCACCCCAGGGGCTATTTCCTTGTGACCTAAACCCAGAGCCGCCCCCCGCCCCGCTGCCTTTCCCTCCCGAGTTCTGGGGTTTCTGATGGCTCCCACCTGCCCCTCCGCCTCACCCCTGAGCCGCACAGGAGGTCCTCTGTTACTTGGTGTGACAAAAACAGTGGAGACCTCAGTGCAGAGCTTGGAGCCTCCTCGGTGCCCACACCTGGGTCCTCCCACCTGAGCATGTTGTGTGCTTCGTAGTTTTCCTGAACATTTGAGGCACGTAGGGAGGGCCCGTGTTGTGCCCCATGCAGCCCTCTCTCTGCTCTGACGAGCCTCTGTCTCCAAACAGCCAGGCTGTCCTGCTGTGGACCACAGTTTCTGTTTCACAGAGTACAGAGCATCAGCAAGGCCGCTCTGGCACTGCGAAGGTCAGGAAAGAATCAAGCCCCCTGTGACATCAAGTCTGATCACAGACAACATCATGAACAGTGTCCAAGCCACACAGTGTCCGATCAGCCCACTGTCCCGGCCGACCAGAGTGACCGAGTGCTTCACCAATCAGAGCTTCAGTCCCCTTCGGGCCACGGAATTACCTCCATTTCCCGAGAGCATCAATCTCAGGTGGAGTCCTCCCAAATCACCCAACCCAGCCCCAAAACTGTAACAGCGCTTCCCTACCCCTCTCACTGAGAAGCCTATACTTCCGGGCCTGAGTGTCCTTCCTCACTGGACCTGCTCGCCCAGGGGCCACTCCTGGTGGTCTTTGGAGGGAGGCCTCTGCCAAGGGCACTGCTAACAGGCAGTCTCCTCCTTCTGACTCTCAGACTGGGGGAGAGAGAGCAGGCGAGGGGTGAGCAGCTCAGCCCCAGGCTGGTGGCAGGGCCAGCTGACCAGCCTGACTGCTGCTGATGTCCTACTGGTGACAAAGCCTGGCCAGCCTGTTGGGGGAGGCGACCCAGCTTCGGGCAGCACCTGCTGGTCTCCTGGGCCTGCTTCCACTCCCTCTTCTGGCTTCAGCTTTGGTTCATCTGCTTCCAGCCCTCGTCCCAGAGGAAAACCAGGCCTCGGTCTATCTCTAGTGTTGACCTAGACCCTGGGCCCTCTGGTCACAGGGACTGCGTCTTCTGTTCCATTCAAACGGTGTTTGCCTAAGCCAGGGTCTGAGTCTGGGGCTGGGCTGCAGGCAGGAGCTGGACCTGCCTTGGAACCCTCCAGGCTGGCAGGGAGGGGCAGGGGGAGCCAGGCCCAGAAACCAACACGGTTACTTGGTTACTCGGTGTGACAAAACCTGCAACACTGGAAGCTCAGCAAGGGTCCTGGGGAGCTGGAGCCAGACCCTTTCTCCTCCCAGGGCTCAGCGGAACTTCACTCAAAGAGCTTAGAGCTCCTGAAACAGCCTTTGGCCCACAGCCCAAAGCCCTCAGGCTGAGCCTCTGTCCTCGTTGGCCCAATGCTCCGAGCCTGCTGCCTGCCTGAGCCAGGGCAGAAGGGCCTGAGAGGATGGGGCAGGAGCTGGCCTGCCCTGACATGGGTCAGATTCCCTTTTCTAAGACCCTTGTCTGGGGGGACAGCCACTCACCCCTCCCCACGGGAATGACTCTGGCAGCTCGGCTGCCCCTCCCCCACCCTGGGGGCTGTAACTTGGGGATAAAAGGAGTTTGGGCTGAGGCCTTTCACTTGTAGCCAAGCCCTGCTCCAGCCCCCTCTAGCCTGCACTGAGGACTTGGCAGAGAGCTCCCTGCACTTGGCCCAACATCCTGTGCCAGGCGGCAGGATTAGGGATGTGGTTAGCAAACTGGCAGTCCCGCCAATAGCTGTTTTCAGTGGCTGCTTTCAGGTTTCCCAACCAGAACAAGCTTTCGCCTCTGTAGGAAGCCCAGGCCCAGTTTGGCTGCACCGTTGGTGGCCTTCTGGGTGGAGGTGGCCCTGCAGCTCCTGCCCTGTTCAGTTCAGCATTACTGGGTGCCCCAGGGCTGCCCCAGACACCTCCTGCCCCAAGTCAGTGCTCCCTTGCTAGGGCCAGGCCCTGCGCGGTGTTCCGTAGGGCCCTTAGCGTGCTCTGCCCGGGCTTCGCAGGTCACTGGTGCAGATGGGGAAGGACCTCCAGGACAAGGCTGGATGGAAGCCAGGAGAGCTGACTCCTGTGTCCTGTTTCCAGTCCTCTGGGGAAGGAGTCCAGGCTCTCCCAGTCACTGTGATGTCAGTGGTGGGTTTCCTTGGAGTGTCTTTACCTATTGGTGAAATTCTTAATTTCCTGGAAGATTAAAAAATATTTTTTGGTCTACTGAAATCATGTTTTTTTTTAATCCTTTGTTCTTTTAATGAAGTGAATGGCATTAATTGATTTCAGAGATTAAAGCAAACTTGCATTTGTGGGGAAAATCCAGCTTGGTCAGGACCCATCTTCTTCGCTGCCTCCCATGTGCGGTAATTGTGTGGAAGATGCTTGAGTATGTTCACAAGGTATTGGTCTGTACGCTGAAGGCCTTCCTGCCGGCTCTCCCTCCCCACTCACCTGCATGGCTGGCTCCCAGCGTAGCTGTGCCTCTCTGAGCTTTGGCCTCCTTGCTTGCAGAACAGGCTCTTATCATCTACTCTGCACACTTGCCATGGGGATTAAATCAGGCTATGGCTTCAGAGCCTTGGGACAGGGTCTGGCATCTGGGTGGGAACTCTGTGCACAAAGGTAGGGTGAACAGGCAGGTCTCTGAGGGGGGAGCAGGCCCTGGCACCCCCGCACGGGAACCATGAGTATGTGTCGGGGTGTGCAGGTGCTCCAGGAAGCAGGACAGATGAAGAAGCTCTGCCCTCTCTGTTCAAGAGGTGGCCCCGTTTCAACAGGTGTCTCTAGGCAACACGTTGGCCCGGAGGCAACTCTGAGGAAATCTCCGTGTATCAGAGGCAGTGACATGGCTGCGAGCGGCAGGTGTTCCAAACATAGTTGGGTTTTCTGTGGTCAGGTGGGGGATGCAGGGAGGAGGGAGTTGAAGACTGTTGCTTGTTAAAAACCTGTGTGTGTCCCCACCAGCAAGGGCACAGCCCACCCTGACTGCTGCTGGGTTGGCCGGGGTGCCCTCGGGCCTCGGGTGAGCGCTGACACTGCTTCCACCCTCCCTGCCCTTCTCTCTCGATGGAGTGGGCTGGGCCTGGACCCTCCAGCCTATTCAGTTTTGAAACCCATGGAACCTTGTTTCAATCTTGGGTGGAAGTCAAATATGTGGCAATGACATGGAAGCATTTGACCTTTTTTTAACAGCTGGTGTAAACATTTCCCTCGCGTTCAAGGGGGGAACCACATGAGCCAGTTGTGCCAGGGGGAGACTCCCTAGAGGGGAGATAAAGGCACAAAAGATGGGCAGGCCCAGGCCTACCTGCTCGGTCCTCAGTCCTGATGGACAAAATCCTTGCAGGGTGTTGGGGACAGTTCCCTATGATACCCCGTGTTTCTCTACTTGTTATGAATGAGGCAGCAGCTGCTGTTGGCCCCGCACTGTCTTTTCATGTGTTGTAACAAATCATTACAACTGGGCCTCTTAAAACTATAGGAATGTATTCTTACAGTTCCGGAGGCTGGAAGTCTGAATGGAGGTGTCTGCGGGGCCACACTCTCTCCGATGGCTCTCCAGGGATCTTTCCTCGCCTCTTCCAGCTTCCGGCGAGGTCAGCAGTCCTTGGCGTATCTTGGTTTGTGGCAGTAGCACTCTGCTCTCTGCCTCTCTGGTCACGTGGCTGTCGCCCTCCGTGTGTGAATGTGCCCGCATTTTCTCCTTTTTGTAAGGACAGCAGGCACACTGGAGGAAAGGCCCACCCTACTCCGGTGTGATCCCACTGTGACTTGATCATGTCTTTGAAGACTCTATGAGTCACATTTACAGGTTCCAGGTGAACATGACTTTTTAGAAGACAGTCAAAGGGTGTAAGTGAGCAGACGGGAGGCACGGAGCTGCTTCCTGCCACCTTTAAAAGGTGTGGGTTCCTCGAGTTCAGGGCTCCTCTCCCGTGACACAGCCCACTGAGGTCCCCCCGGCCCCTGTTGGTGACGTCCTTGGGAACTGGCCCATGAGAATCCTGACACTCTGACTCCTGCCTCTACCTCCAGTCATGAGTTGTCCTTTGTTGCTGACCCAGGAGTCTCGGGTCTTCTGACAGCCTTCCTGGCAGGAAGGCTCACTTGTTAGCTTGGAAGGAGGGGAAAGTCTCAGACTGTTTTTGGATTTTGACAGGTGGCACTTGTGTCTGAGTGAATGGTAGCATCACAAGTCACACCAAGGAGGAGGGTGTGAGAATCTGGGGGTGAACATTGAGGAGGAGGAGGAGGCAGCAGGCCCAAGGAAGTGAGGAGGCCAGAGCTGTCCAGGAGGGGCTCTGCTGAGGCAGAGGCTTGGTGGAGGGTGCCCTAGGAGGCCTTGTGCCTGCTGGCTGTGTGGTGGGCAGCGCAGGGCCCCTCCTGGGCTGGCTGGACCTTAGAGCCCCAGCAGAGCCCTTCCTGCTCACTGATGGTTGGTGCAGGGGGTCTGAGGGTAGTTTGGGCAGGGGAGGAACGTGGGTGGTAGCCTGAGAGGGCTAGGGTCTGCCACCAGGTTGGCATAGACATGGTGGAGGACATATGAGGGTGGGCCCCAAGGGCTGGTGGACCAGGAAGGGGCAGTGTCTGGCTGACATCTGATGGCTTGTCTGATGGTCCTGCTAAAACTAAGGTGGACCCAGAGCCCCACCCAGTCCTTCCCCCAGCCCCCAGGGACTCTTTGGGATGTCCAGAGTTCCGGAGGGTGTGATTTTGAGTACCTGGACATGATGGCTTCTATTGGTCCCTGGTGTTCTGGGTTTTGGCAGTCAACCTCTCTGGGGGCAGGAAGGATGGATGCTCTGGAGCCTGTACTCTCCGGGCTCCCCCATGCTCCTCTGGCTCCCCTGTACTCCCCTGGGCTCCCCAGGCTCCCCTGTGCTCCCCTGGTTTCCTCACCTGCTCCGTACATCCTTGAATCTGTCCCCAGCCGAGTAATGGATGTGAAATGCTTTTACCAACATTCAATGCAGAGACGGGAAACTGGCACAGGAGGGGCGTGGCCTTGCGCAAAGAGCGAGAACTTCAGAGTCGGAAGCTGTGGGTTCTAACGCTGCCTCTGCAAACCTCAGTCACATCTTTGAAATGGGCCCCAGAGATGCAGGCCTCGGCGATGGAACTGGGAGAGCCATGCAGATGGAAGCCCCTGGCTGAGGGCTTCCTGGGGCTGAGGTGACAGCTCCTGACCCTGATGAGCTGACTGATGTTCTCTGGGACTCCAGGTGACCTGACCTCTTTGAGCTCCACTTTTCTAAGCTGTAAAATTTAGCAGCAATCCCTCCTATGTGGGGGGCCCTCGAAGGTGCCCAGGTCTGTGTGGGGTGCTGGGTGTCCCAGCTTCGGCTCCAACCCCAGCAGCCCCTTCTCAGGCCTCCCTGGTTCCCCAGGGCCCAGCCATCATCTCCCCTCTGTGCTGGGGTTGTGGTGACAGATGGGTTCTGACCTGTGTGTGAGCCCCGAGCCCCCATCCCAGCAGGGCCCACCGTGTCCAGACCCCAGTGAGTGAGGATGGGCAATTTAGTGAGGAGGAGAGGGGCAGAGTGAATGTTTTGGAGGGCAGATTCTCCCCTGGTCTCCGGGCAGCCCATGTCCAGACCAGGCCCGGGGGAGCAACACAATCCTCAAAGATACAATCTCAAATGCTCTATAATCTTGACTGTTGAAATCCCAAACGATCAAAATCCCAAAAAGAAAATTCTGAAAAAGTCATTTTAAAAGTTCTTTAGAAGGGGCGGCACCTGTGGCTGAAGGGAGTAGGGCGCTGGCCCCATATACCGGAGTTGGTGGGTTCAAACCCCGCCCCAGCCTTAAAGACATTTAGTTACACTTTTAAAAGGGGATTTATTTGAGAAACCTGAAAACAGGGCACAGCACTCCATGGGCCACTTTACACAATACCATAGGCAAGAGTGACATACGTATTTTTACAAACACTCAGGTATGCTAACAAGTCACATGAGGAGAGCTGTTAGGAGCAGATGAACCATATTCAGATAGAAATAAGTTCAAAGGGAAATGTTTACACGCATATCACCACGGCTGGTGACTGTGCACTCTGAGCTTCGTAACTGCAGTTATGAAATATTGTGATGAACAACCGAAGTCTTTTCGTGAGCTGGCCGACCCTTGTGGTCACTAACTGTACTTGGAATTTCGCCTCTCAATGAATAGTGGCCTTTTTTGTTTTAGGGCGTGGCTCTTCAGAGACTTTGTCCACATGTATTTTGTATGCGGTGCTGTTCTTTTTGAAGTTCTTCTGTGAGTCGATACACACCCATGTGAGTTTTTCCTAGTTAAGTTTTTCCATCTTCTGTGCCCTGCTGCCGTGCTGTTTTGGGCACGCAGAGATCCATCCTGCATACGCTCGTATACGGACTGAAGATTTGGCAGAAACAATCGTGGGGACAGAACAGCAACACTCTGAAGGGTCTTCTTGTCCTGCATGCCCATAATGATCTTCAAACCAGCCAGTAACTTCACCCGCTTCTTCAGGCAAAGGTGGCTTTAATTCATTAGAAGCTCCTGGAACGCCGGCAACTGGAAGGGATGCCGACACAGGCAAATGGCACACTTTCAAACTGAAGTCTTGTGGTTGCCAAAGTGAGCGACTGATCACTCATCTGAATTTTCTGCCAAATGCGTTGGAGTGAATGGCAAAAACAAACTTTACTGGTAATACCTTGAAATTCACTTTCAGAAGTCTTGATCGCCCCTAATTTCAAATGTGTCATTGTGGGTTGGGGATTCGATTAGACATTAGGGATTTTAGATGTTAGAAATTTTTATCTTTTGTGATTTCAATGCTGGGGATTGTGACATTCGAGACTGTCTTTTGGAATTGTGATCAAAACCGCGACCAGGACCCAGCACGTGGCGGGTACTCAAAATATTTCTTTATTAAGTAATGGCTGAAGGAAGGGCTCATTCTAGACTTTGAGTCAGCCGGCTCTGGCTCTGCCCCCAGGGAGCTGTGTGATGCCAATGAGTCCTGTACCTCCCTGGTCCTCAGTTTCCTCATTTGTTAAATGGGGAGAGTAATAAAGGCTTTGCAGTATGTTGAGATGGTTTGACAAGGTAGTGTGAGAGTGAAGCTGCTGGCTGGCATAGTGCCCTCTGCACGGCAGCTGGTTAGCCCTTTATTGCATAGAGGACCCCTGGACCCCTGCCCCCAATCTATCTGGAGGACTCGGGGCTCTGAACCCTACATGCAGCGAGGCTCTCAGGGCCCTCCTCATGAAGGTCCTTGGGGTGCTTCTTGTTACAACACCCCCACAGATTCCTACAGACTCCTTGGTTGCTGGGCATGCAGGAGCAACTTGATTGCTCTTAGAGATGGAAGGGTCACTACTGCCAGTAATCAGCCAGCTTCTCTTTGTGGGGTTCAGACTGGAGAAAGATCCCTCTTGTCCTGTGCTCTGCTGCCTCAGCTGGTCTGTCGGTCGACGGAATGGGGGTGCAGAGATTTAGAGAAGAATGGAACCAAGGTAGGGAAATGGATCCAGAACATGGTGAAATCAGTTAGGGAAGAAACCCTGCCAGAGTTCCTTTCCTTAAAAGCTGGCCCTGGTATGTCTTGGGGGCCAGGAAATACCTCCTCTTCTATCTATAAGTCCCCCTCTTGTCCTCTGGGACCAGGCACAGCTGCCTCTAACAGGCGTCCTCATCTCTCCCACCTCCACGACCCTTAGCTGCCACCTCATGTGCCCAGGGTCAGGGCAGGCTTTTTTATTTTTTTGAGACAGAGTCTCATTTTGTCACCCTCGGTAGAGTGCCGTGGTGTCACAGCTCACAGCAACCTCCAACTCCTGGGCTTAAGTGATTCTCTTGCCTCAGCCTCCCAAGTAGCTGGGACTACAGGTGTCCCTTACAAGGTCCGCTTATTTTTGGGTTGCAGTTGTCACTGTTGTTTGGCAGGCCCGGGCTGGATTTGAACCCGCCAGCTCTGGTGTATATGGCTGGCGCCCTAGCTGCTGAGCTACAAGCACCGAGCCAGGTCGGGGCAGGTTTAAATGGGGCTGTGAACCAGCCAGCAGGGGCTTCTGAGGGTGCGGGCTTTGCCTCCTTCACTCCTCTGCTGGTCACTGCCGCCACAGTCCAGGTGTTGGCTGAAGTGCCCTTGAGTGGGCAGCGGCTTGGCTGACTCTGCTCCAGGCCCCTCCCAGAGTTGCCCCAGTCATGGGGGAAACCTCTCCAGGTCCATTCCTGCTCTATGGGAGTTGGGGCTGGCCTCGGCTTCTGTGGCCCACGCTGCAGTGAGGGTGGCACCATTGCTGCGGCCTCAACCTTTTCCTAGCCCTCCTAAGCTGTTTTCTGCACAGGCCACATCAGAGCCCAACCCAGCCCAACCCCCGGGATAGGAGCTATCATGATTTTCCCTGGCCAACTACCTACTAGGGCTCAGGGGCCCTTTGTGACCCTGAGAGACCCTCCTCGCCTCCCTGCCTGTCCCCGTTGGAGCAATGGAGCATGGTGGAGCCAGAGAGCTTGGGTGTGACCCTGGGGGTGGGAGCCCAGCACTCACCGGGCTTCTGTGTACCTCGGCCAGCCAGGGCCTGGGACAACTTCAGTCCTCAGCTCTCAGGATTTGTATAATGTGAGTCTCCCAGCACAGTTTGGAACCTACAATGAGCGCTCATGTTTTCCGCAGCTGTGTGAATGCAATGACATGTTTTGGGTACTATTGCTGCTCCCAGAGCCTGATGGTGACTTGGCGAGAGGGTTTTGTCTGATTTATGTCTCTGTCCTGGGTCCCAGGCCAGTCCCAACACAGAGGACTGAGTCAGGGTGGCGCCGATGGGCCAGAGAGCGGATGAAGAAGGCTGGGTCCAGCCGGGCTGGTGGGAGCCTGCGGCCTTATGGGGCTGTCTGACCCCTTCACAGTCCGAGGCCAGCTGAGCTCCTCCTTCTGAGGGCCTCTGCTTGTGGGGAAGTGGCACGTCATGTCCCCCAGGGAGGGCCTGGGTCCCCAAGACAGGAAGAGATTCTCAGACATGTGGACCAGGACAAGCCCCAGGTCCCAGCTGTGTGGTTGTTGCAGGAAACATATAATTTGAAAAACGTTTTCCTAGTTCAATGGAAACTTTTTCTGGGCAAAGAGAAAGATTTACATTGTTAATGAAGCCCAGGAGTCCAGAGTGTTTAATCTGCCATTCCGGGAAGAGGCAGTAGTGGCTTTGGACCAGGGAACAGCATGTTCTCCTGAAGGGCCCTGCCCGGCCGGCCAGCAGGGCTGATGGGCTGTGAGCGATGTAACCCGGTGTCCGGCCACTGCCTGCGCCTGCTGCCCCTGCCTCATCTCTCCTGACCTTCCTGGTCTCTCCAAAAGGTGAGGAAGCTTTTGGCTCCAGCCATGGGGTCCATGGGCTTCTCAAACTGAGCAATGTCCACTCCATGGACTTACCAGCCCCAGCCAGGCCTAGAGGAGGCAATCCCCAGGGGCAGCAGGGACACAGGGACAGCTGTGTGGCCAGCCAGGGAGATGCCCCTGGAGCTGGGACAGCACCCCCTTCCCATTTCAAGCTGGGACCATGACCAGTGAGTAAGCGAACATTTGTCTCGAGTGCTGGGCACGGGGTAGATCCTGGCAGCGGGAATGGTGATCTCTACAGACTCTCTGGAGGCTGGTTTGCTGTACCTTTCAGGACTGAGCTGACTCCGTGATGTCACTTCTGGAAACTCATATTCAGGGAGTCTCCCGAAATTCAAGAAAGCCTTCGCACTGTCGGGCATCACTTGTAGCAGCAGAACACGCCCACTGGGCTGGCAAATGTGCACGGGGCAGTTTCTACGCGTCCTCTCTGGACTGTGATGCGCCCATTAGAATTAGGTCTATGACGACTTTGTAAAGACACAGGAAAATGCTTATACAATCATGAATATGAAAACACTAAGATTCAAATTATCATGTGGGGCATCATCTCAAATTCTAGATGATATCAGAGATTAAGAAAAGATCTGAGAGAAATGCACTCACGTGCTGCTGGTGATAATCTTGGAATCGTAGCAACATGGAAAGTTTTCTGTTCTTTCTGGTTTTCCAAGTCAGCATTTTCTGAACATCTAGTAATAAAAGTGTATTATTGTTGTGATGAAACACAGAGCTGCATTCACCCCGTGGACTAACAGCAGCCTCACCCCAGGCCATCAGGACGCCCTGCCTGGTGCCGTGCGCTGAGTAACGAGGAGCAAGTCAAGGCTCTTCCACCAGCTCCCGTGGGGTGGGCAGAGGACCGTCCAGTAGCTGAACCGGGAACAGTCACTTCCTCGTCTCACACACTCACGGTGCTCCCACCTCAGGGCCCAGGACTCTGCGGAGCACTCTCCTGATCCCCGAGCCGCCCCTTCTGGGCCCCGTTTGGGCCCCTGCGTTCTGTCCATCTGGGTGGAGATGTTTGCCCCCGCCCCTCAATACTCCCTCTCTCCCACCTGGGTGCCTCCTTTTCACCTTTGGGTTTCAGGTAAAAAAGCACCTGCTCTGGGAAGTCCTCTGCAGACCTGTCCCTGAGGCACCAGCTGCAATTCCCTCCTGGCCTCCCTGAGGAGGGAAGGGGACTCCTTTTTTGTTCTTAACACACTCAGCGACTGGCTTGTTCCCTGGGCCACGAGCTCCTCAAGTCCACGGGATGGGTTTTTTCCCTCCTGTGCCTCTGCTGCAGGCATGTTTCGGGGCACACGGCAGGTGCTGGAGAAACCTCTGCAGAATGAGTGGGGAACAAGTGGAAAATGAGCCTCTCACCACTGAAGCATCTGGCAAGGTGCATCCCGGGAGGGGCAGCAACTCGTCAGGTTCCCTTTGAAGAGACTCTTTGTTTTTGTAGCGAGTGGGAGTGCGTGTTGGGGGGAACCAGGCTCTAGGCCAAGCCACTCAGTTTGTGGGACTTCAGTTTGCCTTTCTGTGAAATGGGCACAACGACCCTGCCTTGTCCTCCTGAGAAGGGGTGATGGGGTGTGCTCTGGGAGCAGGGATGGGTGGTTGAGGTCTGAGCCAGTCAGTGTACCCCTTGACAGTCCGGTGTATGTGTATGTGTGTGCGCGCACACATGCAGACGTGTACACACACAGAGGACAGTGTTGTGCAACTGAAATGCACTTTAATAAAGAATAGACAAGTAACTACAGGACGTACCTGCAACAGAATGATGTTCAGTGATAAAAGAATGAGTATTGAGCCACAACAAAAATATATGGACGAGTCTTAAATACAACATGCTAAATGAAGAAAGGCACTCTGAAAAGGTTGCATGCTGTGTGGTTCTAATTATAAGACATTCTAGAAGAGCAAAACTCTAGGAAGACTAGAAAGATCTTTTCTAAGGGTTCAACCAGCTTAGGCTTTGGGGTGTGTCTGGCTTTTCTCCTGCCCATGCCTCTCTGAATCCACACCTTCCCTGGGCACAGCATGAGCCAGGCTTAGGCCCTCTCCCCAATCTCCCACCCTGGGCTGGGGCCCTTGGCATCCCTTGGCTCAGGGCAGGCTTGGCCTCTCTGCTCTGAGTCACTCCCATGGGTCCTGCAGAAATTGCCAGTGCTCCGAGCACAAGAGGCTTGGATGAGCTGTGAAATCCAGGACGAAGAGCAGTGCTGACTCTTTCCCTTCTTAATTTGGATCACATGGCCTGACCACCTCCTCCCGCCACTCATGGTCAATCTGGAGCCATTAGAGGCAGTGGGTAGAGAGGGGATATGGCCGTGAACCATGGTCATCCCCTCATCCCAACACAGGGGCACCGAATGGACTTTCTGGGCTCCTGAAAACCCACCTATCCATCTATGTATCCATCCTTCCATCCATCTACCCACCTACCAACCCATTCACCCATGTTTCCATCCATCCATCCATCCATCCTCCCCCCATCCATCCAACTATCCACCCACCTCCTCATCCACCCAGCCATCCATGTACCCATCCATCCACCTGTCCATCCTTCCATCCATCCATCCACCTACCCACCTACCCATACACCCAGCCATCCACATACCTCCCCACCCACCAATCCATCCACCCACCCACTCATGCATCCTTCATCCATTTGCCCATACATCTACCTTCCCTCCCCCGGCAACCCGTCTCTCTCTTTGTCTGATGTCTGCATTATGGTGCCTCTGTTTGTACCGTGGACACAGGGATAGTCAGTCCTGTCCATGACCCAGGGTGAGGAACCAGACTGACCCTGGTGGGGTGGGGATATACGGGGGCCAATAGCACCCCAATGCTGTGTGATGAGTGCTGTGCCATGAGTTTCTAGTGAGGTTGGGGAGTGACCTCAGGAACTTCCTAGGGTAGTGGAGAATGAGGCTAGAGGGTTTGAGTGGGAGGTGGGGCAGAAGAGGCTTTGGTGCTTGCCAGCTGAGGAGTCTGGGGGAACTTTTTCACAAAACTGAGTCAATTCAAATAACACAAAATTGGCCCTCGTAGAGTGTACACTGTAGTTTTTAGTATATTCACAAGGTTGTGCAACACCACCATTACCCAATTTGAGAACATTTTCATCTCCCTAAAGAAACCCTGTACCCATTAGCACTTACTCCCCACTTTTCCCTCCCCCAGCACCTGGTGACCACCCATATGCTTTCTGTCTCTGTAGGTTTCTGAACTCTGGACATTTCCTATAAATGGAAACAGAGAATATGTGTCCTTTTGTGTCTGGCTGCTGTCACTGAGCAGGTATCAGAACCTCCTTCTTTTTCATGGTGCAGTAATAGTGCACAGTAGGCACAGACCATGTTTTGTTTATCCATGTTCTGTGGACAGAAAGTTGGATTGTTTTCACTTTTTGGCTATTATGAATTGTGTTACTATGAACATTCATTATTACTATAAATTACTGTGTGGACACACGTTTTCTATTTTCTTGAGTATATTCCCAGGGGTGTAATTGTCGGCCATACTATGTTTAACTTTCTGAGGAACTTCCAGGCTGTTTTACAAAACTATCACACCATTTTACATTCCCACCAGCAGTGCATGAGGCTTCTAATTTCTCCACATCCTTGTCAGCACTTGTTATTGTCTTTTTTTTTTAGTACTGCCGTCCTAGTGATTACGAAGTAGTTTGTCATTGAAGTTTTGAGTCTTGTTTTCCTGATAAGGATGTCCAGTATCTTTTCATGCACTCATTGCCATTAGCAACCTTGCTGGAGAAGGATGTCTTCAATCCTTTGGTGCTTTTTAAAATTGGGATACTTGCTTTTTAAAATTAATGTGTTGTAGTAGTTCTTTATATATTCCATTATTAGATATGTGATTTTAAAGTATTTTCTTCTGTTCTTTGGGTTGTTTTTTCACTTTCTTGCTAACGTCTTTTGAAGCACACAAATGTTTCATTTTGACAAAGTCTCTTTTATGTGTTAATAGTTTTGCTTTGGTTGCTTGTGCTTCTGGTGTCAGATCTAAGGAATTATTGGCTAACCCAAGGTCACAAAGATTTGCACCTGTTTTGTTCTAAACATTTTATAGTTGCAACTCTTAAGTTCACGTCTTTGATTAATTTTGAGTTAATTTTTTGTATATGGGGTGAGGTAAGGGTCCAATTTCATTCTGTTCCAATGGTTTCAGCACCATTTGTTGAAAAGACGACTCTTTCCTCGTCGATTGCCTGGGCACCCTTGTTGAATATCCGTCGACCAGACACGTATGGGTTTGTCTCTGGGCTCTCATGTTATTCCTTGATGTCTGTATCAGTCCTGTCTCTCTCTCTCTTTTTTAGCATTAGTAGCACATTGCCTTTATAACTGTCACTTTGTAGAAAGTTTTGAAATTGGGGAGTGTAAGTCCTCCTACTTCTTTCCCCCCAGATTGTTTGGCTTTTCTGGGTCTCTTTTATTTCCATATGAATTTGGGAATTGGTTTATACAAAACAGACAGGTAGGATTCTGAAAGATGGGGAGCTATGGGGAGCCATGGGACGGTTTTGAACAGGTGAGTGACAAGGTCAGACTTGGGTTTCCTCAGCCTGGGGAATGGATTTGAGAGGTGGGTTAAGCCCAAGAGGATGTAAGAAGAGGTGGAGACTATGGGGGGTCTGGCTATAGACAGAGAGCCATGGGGAGGCAGATGAGTCAGGGGCTGAGACCGGTTAGCTGTGGGGGAGAGAGAAGAGGGTAAAGTCTCAGGACACCCCAACCTACTCCCCTGCCCAGTTTCCTGGCCTTCTTCCTTTTTCGGTAAGTTCATGGTCGGGGAGAGGGGTTGGGGAGAAAGCTGGGCTGGGCGTTGGATTCCACTCTGTCTCTGCCACTGCTCCACGTGTCCTCCCATAGGCAGCCTCTCCCCGCTCATTCCCTACTCAGTGCCCCTATTCAGACTCACCCAGAAGAGCTGGAAGGGCTTTGGGAATCCCCACAGGCCAAGCTCCATTTTACAGATGGGGAAACTGAGGCCTCATTTGATTTGCTCCTCCCAACCCCATGAATTCTTTACAGACGCTTGCCAGGCTCTGTGCCCTTCCAATAAGGCCTGAGGACAAACTGCCCCCAAAACACAGCTCACCAGACTGACAGGTGTGACTGCACACATTAACAACAGTGACCATTCTAGAGAATTCTTGCCCAGGAAGATGCAGCTGTGAAGGACTTTCTTGTTTCAGAAACTTCCTGAAAATCTGCGGATCTGAGTGAGCAACAGCTCACACCACTAGGCAAGCTGTTTGCTCACAAATGGAGTTTGGCTCTTGCTCACAAATGGAGTTTGGCTCAGTGACAAGTGCTTGAAACCTGCACCTTGCTGTGTCCACAGAGACTGTCCCACTGTGTCACAAGCTTCATCCAGCCCCCGTCAGTCCCACCGCCCACCTAAACCCAGGCCACAAGTCTGACAAAGGCCTCCCCTGACCTCCCCCTTCCAAGCCACTCCTGCGCTCCATCAAGGGACACCTCCCTTCCCAGCGTAGACGCTGTCCTTGGCCTTGCCTGGAGATGACTGGATGTGCCAGGCAGGAGGGGCCCCGCACGCTCTTGGCCCCTACACTTCCTGCATCTTCTTCATTGCACTCCTCAATCTTCCTTTATAAACATTAGTAGACTTTTAGAGCGCTTTTAGGTTCTCAGCAATATTGAGAGGAAAGATGGAGATTTCCTGCACAGGGGACGTTGGCATCACTGCCCCAGAGTTCAGAGTTTATTTCAGGGCTCACTCCTGGTGCTGGGCGTTCGGTGGGTTTGCACAGATATGTGATGACACAGATCCACTGTCCTAGGATCATCCTGAGCGGCTTCTCTGCCCGGCCCCCCTCCTGCCCCCAGCCCCAGACAGCCCCCGAGCCGCCTGCTGAACCCATGGTCTCGCCTGTTCCTGGGTGTCTGTGGTTAGGACCATACAGAGCAGCCTCTGCAGGTTGGCCGCTTCGGCTCAGTCGAGTGCGTTTGTGTCTGCGTGACTTTGCTGGTGTGGCAGCTCGTGTCTTCCTAGCACTGAGTGACACTCTGCTATGTGGATGCATCACAGCTATGTGTCAGCCTCACCTGCTGAAGCATGTCGGTGGCCTCCAACTAACTTGGCTTCCAACTGTTCATCACATAAATGCCTTTTCTCCCCCTTGGAGAGGGGCCCTGGATGTGGGATGAATTAGCCTCTATGGCCCTGGGTCGTTTGGCAAACGTGCCTGGAAATGACCAGGGAAGGAACCCAGTAAGCTTCCTGTGTTGCCCTCAACTCCAGCAGGACTTGGGAACCCAGAGCAGGGCTCGTGGGGTGGGAGGGGCTTCCACGGAGGGCGGCTGAGGACCTGTCTGGTACCGTCATTCAGCAGATGCCAGTGATGCCCACCCAAGGAAGCTGGCGGGTCTGGCCGGGGAGGTTCTGGCCTGCAGAGCAGAGGCTGGGGGAGGGGGCTCTGCTGAGGCCCAGAGGACGCGAGGGGCTGTGTCCAGGGAGGTGATGGTGTGCAGGTAACAGGCAAGGGACTGGACTGCTTAGGGCTATGGCCCATGGAGGAGGTTAGACCATACTCTGGGGTCTGGTATGAGAACAGAGGTGTCCCAGAAGAGGGCAGCAGGCTTCCACTTACCTGGGGAAGGGGCTCTGGGAGGTAAGGAGGAGGCAGTTGGGAGAGGGGCTCAGGAAGGCACTCCCAGGACGTGGGGACTTGCAGAATCCCCGGCTGAGCAGTCTTGAGGAATCCCAGGTCTGGCTGTGCTGGGCCCTGCCGGCTTTCTTCTCTGCAAGCTGTGTCTGGCTGTTTGCCATCCCAGACCCCTATCCTGCCACCACGCAGGCCCCCCTTTCCTCTGCCCCTTGCCCAGGCTGCACCTATTCCCCGCCTTGTGGGGCATTAACTTGGTGCCTCTGGGGCAGAGGTGAGGTGGCAGCACCCCCACCTCCCACTGCAGGCTGCTGAGCTGCCAGGCACATGACTGGGCTTCAAAACGGTCTTTAGGGCTCCCCTTGGACGTTGAACCTTGGCCAAGTGCTCTGCAAATATTTCCTCAGGCTCATCCCAGGGGACAGGTGTCCCACCCTAGTCTCACAGGCCAGGGGACAGAGGCTGGGGGGAGGGATAGAGGTGAATGACTAAGGTAGTCACAGAGCAGGGAGCTGGCTGAGCTGGGGTCTGGATCTAAGCATGACCTCAGGGCGCCTCCTTTCAGCAGCCTTCCCTGCTGCCTCCTTGTGTCTTCTCTCTAGCTCACTGGCCACCTGCACCCCATAGAGGTGGGCCCGGAGGTCCATGTTCCCTTGTACAGGTCACCTGGGGACATTCCTCAGGGCAGAGTTGGGGTTCTCTGCCCTGCGTGGCTCCTGTCTGTCGGCACCTTTCCACTAAGCAAGGGGACTGACAGCTGTGTTTGCCAGTCCTGGACAGGAGGCCAGGCCTTCCCACAGGGAGGAAGGGTGGGATGGAGAGGGAGGCGCCTCCATCCCCACGGACAGCCTCTGTGGCTCCACCACCTCTCCATGCATTTCACCTGAGAAGGGGTCAGTCTAGTCTGAGCTTGACTTGGGAGGTTCTCAGGGGAGGAATATCATTTGGGCCCCTTGTGAGCTGCATGACTGTACTGTCTCTGCTTGGTTCCCCATCCATGGGCTAAACAAATAAGTAGATAAATTGGTGAAATGTGCAAGGGAGGGAAGGCCATTCTGAAGCACGTGGGGGACTCACACCCCCTGCATCGGCGCCCCTATGCATTCCACCTGAAGCTTTCCATCTTGCTCTAATCCCAACCCTCACCCCAATCCTTCCCGGTGGCCGTGCCACCTTCTCCCTATTGGCCACTAGGTGGCAGAATTGCTCCACAGATCCCGTCTTGGGCCACCTGTGGGCCTGCCCTGGTGAGCTGACCAACTATTCTGGCCCCTCCATGGTGCCGTACAGGACAGATCTGGAGGACCAAGGCCCCAGATGTGGGCCCTGTGGGACTGAGCTGAACTACCATGGCTGTGCCCTCAGAGTGGCTGCAGGGAAACCCCACTGTGCCTGCTTTGAGCTGGGAGCAGGGCAGGGGTGGACGAAAGCCCTGCCCAGGGCCCTCCCAGGGGCATCCAGGTTGTGGGAGGAGGCCCTGGGTGAGGGAGGCTGCGGGGACACCTTGACAGACCAGTGATGAGGGAGGTTTCCCGGGAGGGAGCCCAGTGGAGGGTGAAGCGATGGGAACTAGCCTGCCCCAATAACCCAGCTTGGGAGGCGGCCTGGGGCAGAGAGCTGCGTCCTTAGCACAGGGTCACAAATGGTGGTTCCCATACCCAGGACCAGCTGCACTATTAGCAGGGCCAGTGCAAAGTGAATACCAGGTTTCACTTGATCATCTTAACACATGACTGAGAATCTCAAGAAAGCTACAGCAAAGCATTACGTTAAGCCTAGCTCGGGGCCCTGTGGAGCGCGGAGCCCAGCGTGACAGCCCAGGCAGCTGTCCTGCTCCCACCCACACCCTGTGCAGGGTTCAGCACCTGCAAAGCCTCCTTCTCCATCCTAATGGCTCGAATCATCACTCCCTGTTACAGGGCTGGGCCAGCCACGTCCTCATTTTGCAGATGAGGAAACCAAGGCTCAGAGAGGGAGGGACCTTCCTGGGAACCACTGTCCCTTCCATCTCTTTTTTTATTTTTTATTTTTTGGGCTGGGGCTAGGTTTGAACCCACCACTTCTGGCATAGGGGGCCAGCGCCCTACCCCTTTGAGCCACATGTGTCACCCCCTTCCATCTCTTGGGGCTGCTGCCTGTGAGCCACTCTCACTGCCCCAGGGGTCTGGAGTTGGGCCCCAGAGGAGGGGTCCTGACCCCCCTGCCATGTGGCCCTGGCCATCTTCTGGGGTGTATCCCCAGCCTGGGGTGGACTCCTGGCCGGTGAGGCTCCTGGCAGACAGGTGTCCAGGAAGTAATAATGCTGATTAAGAGCAATGACTCCATCAGCTAAACACATGGCAACTGTTGGTTTTAGTCCTCTGAGGGCTTGGACCACCTAGAATCCCCCAGCTGTTGAGGCCAACTGCAGCCTTTTGAGATAATGGGCCCTTCCCTACCTTCAGCTCTGGCCTGAGGGTGCAGGAAGGGCATAGGGCCAGCAGGGGGCGCCATTACCCTGTCAAAGAACTCCCCAACTTGGAACCAACTGCAGGCTACACTCCCAGGGCTGAGGGGCATGGCCGGCAGGGTCAGGGACTTTCTGCTCTTGGAAGAGGGGTGCCAGAACCCCATATCTTGCTGAGCCCTGGCCCTCTCTGGGCCTTCCTATGGCTTGCTGGAGTGGGGCCTGGCCTCACTGAGGTGGCCCTGGGAAGTGAGTACCGTCTGCTCCCCTTCTTGCTCCCCACCAGGCCTTGGGGCCACAGTGCAGAGGACCTGGGGTGCTGTTGGCAGCAGCCCTGCGATGCTGGATGTGAGGGGTCATATGTGGGGACATTTCGCCAAGAGCAGCTTAGCCTTCCTTGTCACACTCTGGCAAGTTCTAGGGTACACGACCCTCTTGTCCCTCAGCAGTCCCCATCACTTACTTGTGGGAGGGACAGTGTGGGCAGGTGCTGGACCAGTGAGACAACCTGCAGACGTGTGCTGCTGCCACCAGGGGAAGGAGCAGCCCGAGGTCCCCATGTCAGTGTCCTGTGACAGTGACAGATGACTAAGATTGGGTACCTTAAGAAATTTATTCTCTTTGGTCCTGGCTGGCGGGTTCGAACATAGTCCCGGGCCTGCCAAACAACAATGACAACTATAACAAAAAAATAGCCAGGAGTTGTGGCGCGTTCCTGTAGTCCCAGCTACTTGGGAGGCTGAGGCAAGAGAATTGCTTGAGCCCAAGAGTTTGAGGTTGCTGTGAGCTGTGACGCAACGGCACTCTACTGAGGGTGATGTAGTGAGACTGTCTCAAAAAAAAAAAAGAAAGAAAGAAAGAAAAAAAAAAAAGAAATTTATTCTTCCATAATTCTGGAGCCCAGAAGTCCAAAGTCAAGTGTGGGCAGGGCTCTAGGGGAGGGTCCTGCCTCCTCTGCTCCTGGTGGGCCCAGTCCCTCGGCTTGTGGCCCCTTTGCTCCATCTCAGCCTCAATCCTCACGTGGTCTCATCCCTGTATGTCTTCTCTGCTTACAACGACACAGTCAGGGCTGAGTTGCCTACACACGGGACCCTGGGCCCCATACCCCACCTCTCAGTCCTGTGATCTGGCCTGGTCCTGCTCGTGGAGTGGGGCCCCTGTCCTGAGCTACTTATTTCCCGGTTAGTGTTTGTCACCCTCTGTCAGCTTTAGAGGCTCCCCCTTTCCCAGCTTGATCCCCAGAGCCCCCACCCCACACCAAGGTCTGCTGAGTGATCTCCATGCCCCCCACACCCAGGCCTGGTGTGGAGCCAGCAGCAGGAGGCCAGGGGAGCCCTGAAGGGGCTGAGCGTTGTCACTCTCTTGTTGCCAAAGCTTGGCTCAAGTTCCACTTCCTCCTGGAAGTCCTCTCAGACCCCCAGGGAAGGTTGCACACCCTTGGGGCTCCCTCTCTCCAGCCTGGACCACTCTGTTGTGGGTCTTGGACCAAGGGCTTCTCCAGGTGGGGGTCCTACAGCCTGGGTGCCCCCAGGATGGCCCAGCAGCTGGTGGGAGAGCCCCTGTCCCTGCTTCCTTACTGCGCTGAGAGGGTGTGCAGGGTGTGCCTGTGGGCCCAGAAGCCCCTCACCAACCAGGCTCACTGTCTCTTCACCATGAAGACTCCAGTCACTCCGTACCCTCCAGCTTGGCTCCTGGTGGGCGGGCACCTGCCAACTGCAGCCTCCCGTCGGGCTGTCCCTTTCATGCCCAACACCCACTCTTTTACCTCTGGGCTCTGCACAGACCGTCTCCTCTTCCTCGCTGCCCCTGGCTCCCCATCTCTCCTTCCAGCCTTCCCCAAGAAGGGCAGATCGGGCACCGCCATGCTCCCTACTCAGTAGACTATCGATGACAGCACGGTCCCACCTCTACGCCTCTATCCACCCTTTCCTTCTTATTCTCCCTCCTCTTTATTTATTTCTGTTTCCTAATCCTGCTGACTTGTGATCTCAGCTGTAAAGGGGCCTCCTCCAGGAAGTCTCCCTGATCCCCTGGCCTTCTGGAATCCTGCACCAGGGAAGCTGCCCCTTTCTCAGTGAGTGGAGCACTCCTGTCCCCATGCTGGGGTTGAGGGTGTGCCAGCCAACGGTCTCCCTGCCCAGAGGTCCCACTATCTGGAGCCCAGTGCCCGTCTGGTTTCTGACAGTTCTAGGCGCTCTCAGACAGCATTAGATGGGAGGGCGTGGAGTCGCTGACCCAGACTGGGTCACTGCTCAGTGTTCGGGGGGTGGTGGTGGGGCCACCTTGTTAAAGATGTCTGCCTTTATGCCCTGGCATAGGGAGATGAGCGGGGATGCCGCTGAAGGGAGATGCTGCAGAGTCTTTTATTTGTATACTTTCCTATATTGTTTGTATTTTTTTACATGCTGTTTTTATTATCCCATAAATCAATACAATTATTCCCAGTTTTGAAAAAGTGAAAGTATGAAGTGAGATGATTCCACTTTTGATTCTTGCAGACTTGGGGGGTGTCTCTGCATGTCCTCTTGTGCCCAGGTCTATCCGGTCTGTCTCCACAGGTGAGTTTTCTGAGACAAGGGCCTCTGGACATAGCTCTGTCCCCGGAGTCAGCCAGCAGCTCCAGAGGAGAGACAGCAGGTGCCCAGGACGATGTGGCTCAGTTGCCAGGTAACCATGGTCACCAGAGCAATGGGGTCTCCTTGGAGGCAGCAGGAGCCTTGGCACACCCCTCTGTGGCCCAGGAGTGGGGGTGGGGATGATGGCGAGGGGTTGCACCCTGGCCCCTCAGCCACCCATCTCTGCACTTGCCCCCACCTCTTTCTCTCTCCCACTTGCTCAGACTCAGGCGGTGCTCTGGGTTGAAGCCCTGGACTCTTCTCCTGGCTCTTCCACCAACTCTTGTGCCCTCAGCCTCGTTGAGCCTCAGTTTCCCCATCTGCCAAATGGAGGTGGTAATCTCTGTCGTCCTGTCCCCATCCACAGTGTTTGAGGAGCATCCTCCCGTGCCAGGTGCTGCCCTTTGTCCAGCAGCAGCTGCACGATGGGAGAGCCCAGGCGCTTGTCCGGGTAAGTGAGCAGCCACTGGGGGGAGTGGGACATCTTGAGGCCAGGAAACAGCCGAGCCAGGGTCTGCGGTCAGTTCTGCCACTTGGGAGCTGGATGACCTCAGCAAGTCCCTTGGTCTCTCTGGACCTCAGTTTCCTGCTTGTGACGGAGGTGGGGTGGGGAGCCTTCCTTGCCTGCCCTCTAAAGGGCTGCACTGAGACCCCAAAGAGAACAAGGGGCCGGGGCCACAGGGGTGTAGTGGGGCCTCGCTTCTGCTCCGAGACTGGAGTGCAGCGGCGGCTCTGCGCTCCTGCTGTTTCCACACAGCCGCCGCCCCAGCTTGGCTCTCCTGCCGGCGGCTCCTCACCCGGCTCTGTTTCCTGGGATTCAGTCCCACATTTCTCCATCACCCCTATCTACGTCGGTGTCCCTGGACTGCGTCTTTGTCCCAGCCCCTCGGGGCCAGGTGTCTCAGCTGCCCCTGCTTGTAGCAGCATGGGTCCCCGCACACTAGCCTGTGGTGCTGTGTGAGCTGGGACCAGACCCTTGCCCTCTCTGTGCTGAGGTCTCCTTGTCGCTCAGATGGAGGCAGCCAGGACACGCCTGGGGGATAAGAGGTGCCCAGCCTAACACCCCAGTGGCAAATTGAGGAGCTCTTTGTGGTGTTAGGACACTTCACTTCTTACAGCCTCGGTTTCCTCCTCTGGCCGGGAGATCAGTCACCCTGACATGAGGCTGAGGGGCTGTGGAGGAATCCCTAGTGCTGGCCTTGGGTGACCCCCACCTGTGGATCCAGGTCATCTCGGGGGTCCTCAGGACACTGCCACCACCATGACCTCCTTGTTACCCCAACTGCCCTCCATTTCTAACCCATTTTGCTCCTGTTCGCTTAGCATTTTCTGGTGTGTCACTTTTGGAGTGGCCTGCAGGGCCCCAGCCCCCCCAGCCCATGTGTGGGTGGCCCTGATCCCAGGAGGGGCTTGCCAGAGACACCCAGTTTTGACCATGTAGGGGGATGTGTTAAGCTGCCAGCTTCCCTCATCCCCTATTAGTTGCCATGACAACCTCCTAGCAACCACGCAAACAGGATGTGCGCAGGATAGCTGTCGGAAACTGTGGACCTGCTGGGGCCACCCAGGGTCACTTTGGAGCAGGCCAAGGACCAGGAGCCCTGGAGTCACCCTGTCTAGTCCCTATATATTTCATTTTGAGTGACAATAGCATTGCCCACAGCACAACTGGACTTGGCCCAGCTGCAGCAGGCGACTGACCCTTCTCAGGAGGCCCGGGGGTACAGGGACTCCTTGTTGCCTCCAGCAGTGGGCTCCTCCCAGCCCTGCCCAGTGAGCGCCAGCCGGCTCCTGCCATTTGGTGCCCAGTGGCCATATTAGGCCTGAGAGGGGCTAGGTGGGGAGAAGCAGCCCACATGCTGGTAACCCAGTTTCCACCCACACACATCTGGGCCATGGGGAGGGGGCAGCCCCATGTACACCCATCTGACACCTGTACACCCATCCGACACCTGTACACACGCCCCACACCTGCACACATACCCCACACCTGCACACACGCCCCACACCTGCACACACATACAACACCTGCACACACGTCCCACACCTGCACACACATACAATACCTGCACACACACCCCACGCCTGTGCACCATGTTCACATCCTTCCCACCACAGTCACACACAATACACCTCCATACATGGACATACACCCCATGTGCAGATTCCCACAGGTGCCTGCAGACACGCCCTACACCTACAGAAACACACCACACACAGATACACACAGAGAGATACACATGCGCTGTCATAGGCCCCTTGTGCTTGGAATTCTTTTGGATTCCAATATTTAGGCAGACTTCGGATGGGCCATCAGCCAGTTGGAGCCCCCGACTATGGGAAAATCGTCCAGAGAGGCGCCACCCTGCTCCTCCTGCAGCCTCCTCCCCTTCACCTGGGAGCCGTCTGTTCCTCCGTCTGTGGGGCCATCAGTGCTCTCCAGTCCCCGACCTGTGTAGTCCCAAGGAAGTAAAACCCGAACTGGCTGCTGTGGCTGCTGCTGTGTCCACAGGGTGGGTGCGCAGATCACAGCCAGGGACACATGCCCCTGCCCTGTCCCTGTCTTCCATGGGGTTTGGAGACATGGAGGGAGGAGCCTGGCCGGGCAGTGGGACCCCAGGCAGCAGAGCAGGGGGCCTGGGAAACCCAGACACGCTCTAAGGCTGTCCTGCCCGGGGGTGGGCACTTGGGGCCTCCCGGGGTGCTGAGGGGCCTGGGGCTGGGCTGGCCCTGGTTGGCTGAGGGAACACAGCGTGACTTCTTCCTTTTGAAGAGCAGTGTCACTTCATCTGAATTTTCAGTTGTCGACTGGGCACAGCTGTGGAGCCACCTCCTCACTGTTGCAGCCAAAGCAGTGTGTGTGTGTCTGGGGTGTGAATGTGTGAGTGTGTGTGGTGTGTCTGGTGTGTGTGCATGTGGGTCCCATGTATGTGGTGTGTGTGCAGGTTGCGGGGGTGTGCACACGCAGTCTGAGTGTGGAGCGGGGAGACAGTGTCAGAAGAAGGAGGGCAGGTGCAGAGGTCTGGGTCCTGTGGGCCAGGAAGTGGCCATGTGGTCAGGGTCCAAGGGTCCGCCTGGAGTGGGGACTTACGGCCCGGCTACCACCCTAACCCCCTGCCTGAGCCTTGGTGCTTCCTGACCTGACCTTTGTTTCCCAGGTCACCAGTGAGTTGTGTGTGCAGGGGTGCGGGGAGGAAGGTTCTAAACCCAGAGCCCAATCCTGCCCATTCTTTCTTTGCCCAGCAGAAGGATGGAGAGCAAAGGCCTCGAGGAGGCCCCACTCCCAGCAGACTCTCACCTTGTGGTTGTTGTTGAGTGACTGTCACCATCCCGTGCTATCATTGTCACTGTGTGAGTGTGTGTGCTGCTATTATTGCTACTGCGATTGCCTTCGTCATGGCTGTGATTAGCAAAATTATTGTTGTTTCTACAGTCTCTGTTATTGTTGCATTTATTATTGTTGCTTTAATTATTATTCCTCCTTGGCATTGACTTCCCGGCTGTGTGCCAATTTCCCGTGCAGTGACAGTTCTCAGCTGGTGACTTTGCCCCCAGGGGACACCTGCCAATGTCGAGAAATGTTCTTGGTTGTCACAGCTGGGGGAAGAGGAGCCAGTGGTGTGACTGTGCAGAGCCAGGGATCTCACAGAAGACCCTGCTGTGCACGGGTCAGGCCCCGCAAATGCAGGACCTGATGGGAAGTGTCAGTGGTGCCCGGCTGACATCACCATCCCAGAGCAGTGGGACCCTTGCAAGGGCACGTCCAGGCCTATAGAATCCTCTTTGGGAAGATGAGTGTAGGATAATTGTGTTTTTTGTTTGTTTGTTTATTTTTCCTTTTTGAGACAGAGTCTCACCCTATTGCCCAGGCTGGAATGCTATAGTGTTGGCCTAGTTCACAGTAACCTCGGATTCCTAGGCTTAAGTGATCCTCCTGCCTCAGCCTCCTAAGTAGCCTGGACTACAGGCACCCACTACAATGCCCAGATAATTTTTCTATTTTATGTAGAGACGGGGTCTCACTCTTGTTTAGGTTGGTCACAAACTCCTGAGTTCAAGGGATCCTCCTGCCTTGGCCTCTGAGACTGCTGGGATCACAAATGTGAGCCACCTGTGTTCACACTTGGCTTTGCCGTTTCCCTGCTGTGTAGCATTCGCTTGGGCTGCTATAATCAACTACCTTAGATTGGGAGGTGTCAATGGCAGAGGTTTGTTTCTCACAGTTCTGGAGGCTGGAAGTCCAACATGCAGGGGCTGGTGGGTTCAGTTCCTCATGAGGGCTCCCTCCTGGGGTGTGCAGGCAGCCGCCTTCCTGCTGGGCTCTCATAAGGGAGGCAACAGGGGACAGGGGAATCCCTATTACATTGTGGGGTAAGGCTTCAATATGTGAATTTTGGAGGATATGAGCATTCAGTTCATAATGTGTGATCTTTTTTAAAATTTATTTTTACTCTTTAATTTCATTTTAAGTGCATACGTCTGGAGGGGACCGTTCCATTGTTTACACATATAGACACCCTGTGGTTGCCACCTAGTCAAGGTATCCTCATGTTTCCTCTCCCTCAATATCCTTCCTACTCTGGCTTTTGGCACACTCAGAGTTTTGTGTGTTCTTGAACTTCATACAGCTGGAATCATACAGGTCTGAATTCTCTTGCTCCCTTTTTATTCGTCATATTCCATTGTATAAATGCACCATGATTTCCTCGTGCTTTCTCCTCCTGAAGGAACTTGAGTTTGTTTTCAGTGTTTGGCTCTTTTGAGAAAAGCTGCTTTGAATTCTTTCTATATGCCTTTGGATGGACATGTGATCTCACAGCGTTGGGGTATATATTTAGGAGTGGAATTGTTGGGCCAAAGGGTAGAAGTGCACTGAACTTCAGTAGGTACTTCCAAACATTTTGTAAAGTAGTTATTTGGCATCTTAAAAATTTTTTTAAAAGTAGCCTTTATTTTGGTAGAACAGTCATAGATTTACAGTAACATTAAGGAGACGGTACAGAGAGTTGCTATGTACCCTGCACGAGTATCCTCTATGACTATAATCTTGCATCAGCCTCAGACATTGGCACAAGAATGAGCCAAAGTTGCTAAAGCTCTTCTGAACTAAGATCCATACTTTATTCAATTTCATTAATTTTTAACCTAATTTTCTTTTTCTGTACCAGCATATCACAAGACATTTGGTTGTCACATCTCCTTAGGCTCCTCTCAGCTGCGACAGTCTTTCTTTATTTCTTTTTTTTCTTTCTTTTTTGCTATCTTAAAAAAATTGTGATAATTTTAGATTCATGCGCAATTGGGAGAAGTATGATGAAGAGATCCTTTGTACATTTTGCCAACAATGGTAATATTTTTCAAAACTATAGTTTAATATCATAACCAGGATAGTGACATTGACAATCACGCATTCCATTCAAATGTCACCAGTGCATCCCATTCAAATGTCAGTTTGCTTGTGTGCGTGTGTGTGTAAATTCTGTGTAGCTTTATCATCTGTCTCACTGCAGTCAGGGTGCTGGAGAGTTAGTTCTAACACCTTGGCACCCCCCACACATACACAGTCTTAATCCCTGGGACTATGACTCTGTTCCCCATTTCTGAGCTTTCGTCATTTCAAAAATGTCATACAAATGGAATCGCGCAGTACGGTGCTTTCTGGGATTATTTTCCCACACAGATTAGATTCCTGGAGATTCTTCCAACAAGGCGGGTGTATCAGTCATTCCCTCTTATTGCTAAGTAGTGTTGCACGGTGTGGATGTACCTGTTATCTAACCCTTCATTACTCACGAACAGCTCTCTTGATTCTAGTTTTTGGCTATTACAAATCAAGCTGCTAGAAGCATTTGTGTATGGGTTTTCATGGGGACATAAGCTTTCACTTCTGTAAGATGAATGCCCAGGAATGCCAATGCTGAGTCATATGATGGTTGTATGTTTAGGTTTTGAAGAAATTGCCAACCTGTTTTCCAGGGTGGCTTTACCGTGACAGTTGCACCAGCAGTGTATAAATGACCCAGTTTCTTCACACCCTTGCCAGCATTTGGCGTCTCTGGTTTTCATCTGAGCCACTCTGATGGGTATATGTGGGCAGTGTGGTCTCGGTGACTTCCCGGAGCCTGATGTCCTCATCCCTGGCCATCTAGGGGATGTTGCAAATCCGGGTGAAGACAGAGGGCTCCACCTGCGTGTCAAGAGGGCTCAGAGCTCGTCAACAGTCACTGCCAGACTGAACTATAGGAAATCACCAACATAGGGTCATCTTTGGCCCATAAAAACTCTGGCAATTTTAAATAATTCCTCCCAATATTATTATTGTTTGGAGACAGGGTCTTGCTGTGGCCCAGGCTGGAGTTCAGTGGTATGATCACTACAGCCTCCAACTTCTGGCCTCAAGTGATCCTGGCCTCTGCCTGCTGCAGTGCTGGGATTACAGGCGTGAGCCGCTGTAATTATTGGGGCGCACGTGCCCACGTGGTTCAAGATGCAGGGTGGCAGGTGTCCCTTCCTGCTGCGCCACCAGCCGGGTGGGCTCCACGTCCTCACCTGGAGGAGAGCTTGTGTGCCAGGTGAGCTGCTGTGTTCCCCCAGTGAGCCAGAGATTGTTTAATGAGCTAGGAGATTTGTCTGGTCCTTGAGTGGGCATGGGGTGGGGCACCCAGTCTGGAAGGCTGGGTTGTGATGAGCGGAGCCTGGGCTGGCTCCTGTGAGCTCCCGTGGTGGAGGAGGTTGGGCGTGGTGGTGCTCTGGACCGCTGGCTCCGTGCTGGGCACCTGTGCCAGGTAATCGTTATCCTAGTCATGCTGTTTCTGGCCAGCATTCTGAGAGCAGAGCCCAGCCTTGTATGTATGGGAGGATCCTCCAGGGACAGCCCGGGCTCCCACTCCAGAGAAGGGGGGCTGCTTGCAGAGGTGCTGGGAGCCTTGGGAGGAGCCCAGGGAGGAGTGGAGGATGGGGCATGACCAGAGGGGCTGGCTGCCCTCTGCCCTCACCAGGGATGGGATAGTACCTAGGTACCGCTGTGTCCCCAGCCTGGCCCACGGGGCTCTGTGAGGTGGGCCACATAGGAGAATCAGAGGCAGCTGCATTGGAGGGGGATGCTGCTGTTTCCACAGCACTCTCATCCCCTACCTCGTGGAGGGTGCTCAAACTGCCTTGGAGGGGGAGCTGTGCTCCCCATTCCATCTGACAGGTTCAAGAAACCCCATGGATAGGAAGGGCAGAGAACCTGGCTGGCCCCCCTCCCCACCTGTCCCCAGGATGGCAGGCCCAGGGGAGTGGCACTCTCACATCACTCCTGCTTCCCCAGGTGGCCTCGGGGATGCAGCCGCTGGTGGGAGCAGTTCTGCAGATATGTAGGTGTGTGGGGCACCAGCATCATCCCTGCCCAGGATGGGACCAGCCAGTGGAGGGTCCAGTGCCCCCACCACAACCTCCTCTGCAGCCTCTGGGGAACCAGGGTGCAAGCTGCCTTTGGAAGCAATGCAAGAAAGGGCACTCAGCCCTCTGATTGCCATGCAAATTGTCGGGCTTTGTTGATTATCATATATACATACATATTAATCCTGGGGGGGGCAGGCTGTCTGGGCCTCACAGCGGGAGGCTGGTCTGGGAGCAGTGAGACCTGCTAGAAAGGAATCTGCCTTTGTCTGATCCTGCCTGAGAGACAGGGGAGAAGAGGGGTATCCGTGGTCCCTGCTGGGTTTGAGGTGTCAGAGGCCAGATGCCCGTGGGGCCCCAGGAGGATGGGGCATCAGTGGGCCTGCCTGGAGGGCTAGGAGATGGGTATAGAACAGTGGCTCTCAACCTTCCTAATGCCATGGCCCTTGAATACAGTTCCTGTGGGGCGTGACCTACAGGCTGAGAACTGCTGGTATAGAGGATTAGAGGGCAAGGATCAGCCCCAGGTGATGGACATACTCAAGTAATGCAGGGGTGGAGGGTGAGGGTCAGAGCAGGAGACCTAATTGGAAGTGGGACAGAAGGGGTCAACCTTGAGGGTGCCCACACTGCTATCCCTGTTCTGGCTCCAGGGTTCCCAAGTCAGCAACTCTGTGGGAAGGCAGGAAGGCACGTCCCCATTTAATAGATGAGGATATTGAGATCCAGAGAGCTGGAGACACTTTCCTGAGGATTAAAAAAAAAGGGACCCAAACTCCAAGTGAATGTCCAGGCAGGACGGAGAAGCTTGTGTGGACCCTGGTTCTGAGAACCTTCTGGGAGCAGCTGGACGCAGGGGCTGCCTGTGGGGAGGGGGCTCCTTTCCCTCTGATTCTGACATTCCATTTTCATAACATGCGAAGTGTTCTAATTAAAGCCTCCAAGCTCCCTTTGAAATACTAGCAATTACAAAGATGAATAATTGCATAATAAATATTAATTTGCATCATGGTAATGAGGCCCAGAAGCATCCCGCTGCTAAGTGAGAATTTAGCTCTTTCCACTCCTGGGTGAGGAAGGGGGTGCTCACAGCCCCCAGCACCACAGTGGCCGGCGTGCTGGGCAGGCCAACTGGTGGTCAACCATGTCACTGCTGGCGATGGCACCTCGCTGCCCTTCTCTAGGCCTCAGTTTTCCAAAGAAACAACAAAGACGTTGGGTGAGATGTTCTTAATGGCCCTGCTGACTCAGCAATCCAGGAGGTGACCAGAAGTTTCTGAGTTTGTGTCTAAAATCCCGACAGTTGGCAAAGCTGCTGAGACCCACTGGTGAGGAAGCCACCCAGCTAGGCAGCCCCAGCAAACTCTGCAGGCTGTCGTGTGTGTCCCGTGGAGCGTGAGCTCCCTGGGGACAGGGACCTGGAGCACTCTACTCTCTGCCAGCCGGCGTTTGGGAGACAGCGAGCATTTGCTGGATAAACAGTGACAGTCCTTTGCCCACGCCCGGCGTCTCACGGCCCCCAGAGCTGCTTTTCTTCCTTGGGCCTCACAAAATCCAAACCGACAACTTGCCCTGCCTCCAGCTGGAGTAAGCGTGGCCATCACATCCCACCACCAGGAAGGAGGGAAAAGTGGCAGCTTGCCGGGAGACACATGTCACCAAACAAAGCGACAATGTGAAGGGCCACCAGGCCTGGCTCTGGGGCCCAATGAGGGAAACCATGGGCCTTTGTCCAAGTCTCTTCTCCTGCCATCAGCCAGACCTCCCCACGGGGCGTCTGCAGACACGGGGTCACCTTTGCCGGAGGGACAGTGGGAGACAGCGGCTCTGCCCACCACACGCGGAGAGCCTGGTGTGCCTGGTGGTCTTGGGCCTGTTTCTCCCTTCACACTCCAGTTGTGGCATTCTCTTTTGGCAGCTGTCCTTGGAAAGCAGGGCTGCCCTTGGGTCTGCAAACCCTCTGGGGGGTGAACAGCCTCTCTGAGCGGCCCTGCCCACAAGGCAGGACGGATGCGCTGGCTGAGACCTGCCTGGGAAGCCCTGGTGGCCTCGTGCAGCAGCAGGACAGCCGCGCTCTCTGGTCCTGCGTGCGTGTGTGGTGTGTGTGTCTGGGGTATCGTATGGTACGTGGTATGTTTGGGAATGTGGTGCGTAGTGTCTGTGGGGTACGTGGTGCATACGGAGTGTGCGTGTGTGTGCGTGCGTGCGTGTGTGTGTGTGTGTGTGTGTGTGGTATGTGGTGTCTGTGCCATGGACTGTGTGCTGCGTAGTGCCTGGTGTGCAGTGCGGTGTGTGTGTTTCTGGCCGGCTCTGCTTCTGTCTGGAATGTGGCTGCTGTATCTGAAGCTGGTTTCAGTGGCCGACTGGCTCTGTGTGGGTGGCAGACGACAGGGACTGTGGTCCTTTTTGATTTGCCGTTGTCTGATCCTGGCTGTAATGACCACATCGCTTTATCATAGGTCTCAAGACCGGTGTGGTGGGGTCGAGGCCCTGTCTCAACTGCGTGTTGGGGACGCACCTACATCACCACGTGTTCGGGGACTTACATCACCACGTGTTCTCATCATCACTTTCCCATCAGAGATGGAATCCTCCAGGTTGTCTATCAGATTTGCACATCTCCTTGAGTGGAAATCATGCCAGAAGTGAATTCTGTGTGAGCCGGAACAGGAGCAGCCCCCGAGGGGCTCTCTCTGGAGCCGCTGTAACTGACTGGCGAGTTTTGTTCTGAGTTCTCTTCTTAATCGTGGTTAAAGCTGTAAAACGAAGGCTGTGAATTCTCGTGTATAAATGACAAAAAAATTTTTCCCTCCTGGAAAAAGAAAGGTCCTTTGCCTTCTACAACAGACTGTAAAGAAAACCTGTTTCTTTACTGCGGCCTGCTCACTTGCCTTGTATTGCAACCACTGGAGATAAAGTGATAAGAATGGGCCAGTTATGTCACTTTAGAGACTCCTAACACAGATCTCTGTGACAATGAGGAGATGGATGTCACGTCTGCGCTGAGCTCTCAGGATGTGACCGCATTTGGAGACAGGGACTTTCCAGAGGAGATGAAGGTTAAGCGCTGTCAGGTGGGTGGGACCTTCCACTACGGCTGATGTCCTATGAGAAGAGAATAGGACGCAGGTGCAGGGGAGAGGGATGACCAGTGAGGACACAGATGGTGACACTGACATGCCCAGGAGAGGAAATGAATTTCTGGTGGCTACGCCTCTCAGCCCATGGTCCTTGGTCATGGCTGCCCAGGCAGGCTAATGGGACACGATGAAGAAGTATTAGAACTTGGAGAAGGTTCTGCTTGGTTTGTAGAATAACCATCTGAACAGGCCTGAACATGTGTTGGGGGGGAGAAGGCACATCTCTGGTGGGTCTGGAGAATTCTGCAGCCATCACAGGGGCCTGGGCACATCTCCGGTGGGTCTGGAGAATTCTGCAGCGATCACAGGGGCCTGGGCACATCTCCGGTGGGTCTGGAGAATTCTGCAGCCATCACAGGGGCCTGGCACATCTCCGGTGTGTCTGGAGAATTCTGCAGTGATCACAGGGGCCTGGGCACATCTCCGGTGGGTCTGGAGAATTCTGCAGCGATCACAGGGGCCTGGGCACATCTCCGGTGGGTCTGGAGAATTCTACAGCCATCACAGGGGCCTGGGCACATCTCCGGTGTGTCTGGAGAATTCTGCAGCGATCACAGGGGCCTGGGCACATCTCCGGTGGGTCTGGAGAATTCTGCAGCGATCACAGGGGCCTGGGCATATCTCCGGTGGGTCTGGAGAATTCTGCAACGATCACAGGGGCCTGGGCACATCTCTGGTGGGTCTGGAGAATTCTGCAACGATCACAGGGTCCTGGGCGCTGCACCTGTTTTCCCCACACTCTCTCTAGGAAACTAGGGAAGTTCTGTAGAGAGGTAAAGCGCCGTGAGGGGAATGTCAGATGCCCGCGTTCAGCTCTTCCTCAGTATCCTCAGTGCCAGGTGGGAAGGCAGGGAGCGATGCAGATTCTGACGTGGCCCCGGGTGGACGCGTCCTTCTACCCTTCTCACAATTATTTTGGTATCCATGAATCTAGATGCTGTTCTGAAGGGTTTTCCAGATGGGGTCCAGCCCTAAACCAGTCGCCCTTGGGATAAGACAATTATCTTTGTGGACCTGACCTAATCAGGTGAGCCTGCAAAAGGGACCGGACCCTCCAGTGGGGACAGCTTCAAAGAGTGGGAGGGATTTGATGAGAGAGCTTCTCCATGGCTGGTTTTGAAGATGGAGGGGCCACAAGCCAAAGGATGCTTCCAGTTGAGCCTGGAAGTGGCGCCTGAGCTTAAGACGAGGACACAGCTGCCGACACCTAGACTTTAGCCTGTAAGACCTTGAGTGGGGACCCCAGGACACCACGGTCAGACATCTGATCTATGCAGGTGTGAGCTGGTGGCAATTTGTCACCCTGCATCAGAAACCGTGCAGGGGAGCTGGCTTGGCAGATGGTGCACAGTGGAGGCTGAGACCCAGGCCCCTTCATGCCCACAGCTCTATTCTAAGTCAGCAGTGCTTCTGTTTGGAGCGCAGCCCTCCCCTGTCACCTTGGACGGCCCCGTGGTCAGCAGCGACCTCTCCGATATGGAAGAGATGCCAGGCATGGCTGCTCACCACAGTGCCAAGCCGCAGGGCCCAGCCCTTCTGCAGCTGGCTTCCCCAAGCAGCATGTATGAACAGCAGAATGGAATGGACAAAGACAAGTCCATGTTGTGGGCCATGACCCAGAGAGGGAAGCCAGGTGCTTTCTTTTAGGGTTTTGTGATTTTGGATCAGGAGGAGAGGGGAGGGGAGGACAAGGCTTTGTAGGGAAGTTCAGGGAGTGGAATGCTGTGCAGCAGGTTTCAGGGTTGGTGCGGGGCTGGGATGTGCAGGCAAGGGTTAACTCAGAGGCTTGGGTTGCTCAAACCCTGCACATTCCAAGCAGAGGTCTGGCCCTGAGCTGCTCCTGGGGGAGAACCTCTGAACCCTTGGGAGATCCTGCCCATAAGAGGTTTTGTATCCGAGACCTTGGGTGGTGCGACTCAGTTTGAGAGTTATGCTGGCAGTATGGCTGTTTGTGTGCTGGGGCCCTGGGTCACCTAGAGCAGCCCAGCCTCTGGGGGTGTGTGAAAACAGGGTCTCAGTTTTCCATCTGAAGAGCTAAGGTTAGTTCTGTGGGTGCCCCAGTCTCCAGGGCTGGCCCCCGGGACACGAGGCTGGGATGAGCCTCTCAGCTGGCAGCACTCTGCTGGGAGAGGACAGCTGGTCTCTCCTGGACTTTTCCCCATGTGCCTGTTCCCTTTGCTGACCCTAATCTGTCTCCTCACTGTAATAAACCATGACCAAGGGGATAACCGCCTCTTTGGCTCACGCCGTGCTGCAGAGGCCCTGTGGACTGCAGCACTCACACAGTTTGAGTTCCCTGTGACATTGCGTGTTTCTCTGTCTCCCTCCCCCAGTTACAAACTCTGCGAGGTCAGGGTTAGCCATGGCTTTCCCCATCAATGTGCTGGGACAGTCCTTGGTACAAATTAGATGCTCGAGGAACATCTGGGCACCTCCTGGGCTCTGCCACCCATCGCTGAGACTCTGCCCATTCCAGCCTGTGTTGTGTTGAGAAGGGCACAAGTCCTGCCCGAACCTGACCCACTGAGAGCAGTGTCTTCTCAGCTGAGGGCAGGCCTGGCCTTGGAGGATGTCCTGAACCCTGGAGCTGGCTGGACCTGGGCACCACCAGGACCCAGATTCCCTCTCCCTTCCTGCTCTGTGTCAGGCCACTTGGTGTTTTTCCATTCGAGGCGGGAATCAAAGTCTCTGGGGGTTTGAAGCTACAGAGCTGATCATTTCTGACTAATTAAAACACGATTTGCAAATCAGGCTTGCAGGAGCCTCCTGCCTCTGCCAGGGTTTGCAGCCTGGGTCCCATTGGTCTGGAAGAGAGAGTCAGGGCTGGAGGAGGGTCCCATCCCCTCCTCACACCTCAGGCTCCTCCACCCTTCACCCACCCGTTGGCCCTGCCTTCTGAACATACCCCCAGGGTAGTCACTGCCCAGCTTCTGCACGGCCCCCTACCTTGGGCTCACTGCAGGGGCTCATTGCCACCCTCAGCCCTGATGGTCTGTCGTCCACGTGGTGGTGAAAGCAGCCTGCAGAAACATAGCCTACTCTCTAGCTGCTCCCGAAGTCCTTACTGGGGTCTGTGGGGATCTTCATAGCCTGGCCTCAGGCTTCTGTCCACCTTGCTCTCTCCTCCCCCTGTGGCCACTCCAGGTCTTGCTGTGCCCAGGCAGGCAGAGAGCCACCCAGAGTCTTTGCACTTACGGGGTTCCCCAAACTGCTGGGACTCATGTCACACCCTCTCATCAAGCTGAGGTCACAGTGAAGGATCCTGTAGACTTCCCCCTGGCCTCAGGGGGACACCTGAGGACTCCGACCATGGCTCAGGGGATGCCCTGTGAGGCATCTCGCCTCCACTTATTTCCCCTGCGGAGCAGGCTGGGCGGAGGGTCCAGGGGTGGCGTCACTTTGGAAATATGGGGTACCTGGAACTCACGTTTTCTTCCTCCCTCCCTCCTCCCCCTCCTCCTTCCGTTTCTTGTCCTTTTTCTTTTCTTTCTTGGCTAGGTCTTTGAGGCCTCTGACGATCACAGACAGCACGACTCCTGTGATCTTGACCCGGACATCAGGATTTGCGGCCTGGTGCTCTTCTGCCATCCCACTGCAGTACTGGCTGTTGGACACCAGGTCTGTGTGTCTGTCTGGGCTTCCTCTGTCCATCAGCTGTGGAGCTGGGCTGGTCCCTTGCTGCTGAGACCCAGTACCCACGGCAGGCTTGGGGCGCACTTGTGGAATACACGGATGACCAAATCCACAGAATGGGCCTGGCGATGCTTGACCTCTAAGCCTCACAGGACACACAAAACCCTCTTCACCTGGCTGTGGGTCATCGGCACCTCATGCCTGCTGCCTTGGTCTTGCCCCTGCCACAGCTCTGTGGAGCACGAACCATTCTGTTTTACAGTTTTGGAAGCTGGGTGAGGACCCACTATGGTGAACAGGGGCGTTCTCCCGCTTGGGTTTTTTCCACAGGAAGGTTTCATGGTCAGGGCCCTGGGAACCCTGGTGCCCATCCTCATTCTACCCATCCCAGCCCTGACCCAGCTCTGCCAACCTCTTCCTCTCCATCGCCATCGGGGTCCCAGCTCAGGGGTTGGGCTGAGTATCCCATGGCCCCAGGAGACTTGGGGAAGATGTTCTCTGTGTACTCGGGAAACAGGGCTGGTTCTGGGCCTGGAGGAAGGTTCTGGACTGAAGCTGCTGCCCACGTGTTCTGGGGAGGTCACCACAAAGAGCCTCCTCTGGACGGGCCACCTTGTGTCCCACTGGGCTGTGTGCTCCCACCTCTCTATCACCACCCCATCCCGGAGATACCACATGAGAGGGAACAGCCGCTCGGTGTGTTGGGAGTGTTTACCCGCTAAACACGGCGCCTGTCACCACAGCAACCAAATAGTCACAGAAATGGCCCCCCACATCTGCCTGGCACCTGGTGCTGCTTAATGTGCTTCTCAGCGTTGACTCATCGGGTCCTCACAACATCCTGGGCGTGGACTCTGCCACTGTCCCATCCTACAGGTGGGCAGCACTGGGGCTGGGAGAGAGGAGGAGACTCAGCCAGGTCCTGCAGCAGGCACTAGTGTGGGAGGCCTTCCTGATGGTGGCCTCTGGGCCCTGCAGGTCAGCCAGACCTTGAGGCCTGGAAGTCCATCCTGATGTCCCAGAGGCTGCTGGTACCTAGGGGTACACAGAGGGCTTCGATGACGTCAGAAGGAACATGGCACCAGGCGTGCTGTGCACAGGCAGGGACTTCTGGGCTGGCGGAAAGTGGGGGGCCCAGGGATGGGAGGTGGCCACTTTCTCAGGCCTGGATCCAGGGCTTTGCAACCTCAGGCAAGCACGTGACTTTCCTACCTCGGCTTTCTTGTCAGTGAAAAGGGCTGATGTCGGGACCATGAGCACACAGTAGGTCCTTCCCTCACTTGGAGCCCCCCAGCCCCTGCCCCACCTGGGCCCCACCCTGCCCTGGAGCTGCTGTGTGCCAGGCCAGGCCCTCCCTCTCTCCGGCCAGGGCTGCTCTGAGGCGCTGGGCTTTTGCAGAGAGGGAGTCTGGCCAATGGCCGAGGTCCTTGCAATGGAGGCCAGCCTCTCCCTGGGCACAGCCAGCCTGGGGCCTTCCATCCCTGAGGGCTGTCCCTGAAGCTGGGGTCACTGTGGCCCTGTCATGTGCCTGGTGCTGCACAATGTCCACCAAAGCCAGTTAGAGTCCTGCTGGCCAGCACTGATGTGAGGCTGGGCTCAGGGCCACTCCACTGGGCCTGGCTGTGAAGGCACAAAAGGCCCCTGGCTAAAGAGGGCCGAATAGTCAGCTTCATTCTCTTGTGTGAGTCCCCACGAGGGGTCTGCTCAGGCTATTCGGGCATTGTTTTACTGTGCTGTCCAGCAGCTGTAGGCCAAGTTCAAGGGTAAAGGAGGCAGGTCCCACTTTGGGGCCAACGACCAGCCCATTAGCAGGCCAGGGCCAGTGCAGGGCAGGTCAGAGGCACCAGGCCTCCTCCCTTGATACCTGAGGGTGAATATCTCAGGGGTCTTGGGTGTGTCACGCAAATGAAATCCCAAGATACCCCATCAGCCCCCCTAAAGGGCCACTTTGTCCTTCCTGTGGTCACATCAGAGGATAAAGGCCAAGAGTGGATTTTAAAGCCACCGAGTGCTGTTTCCATGGGAGAAACAGCAGCAGTCACCAGCCAGCAGCTTCAGAACCCCACTCGCTGGCGCCCCCTGAGCTCCCACCCACTGCCCCAGCTTCTGGCGGTAAGAAGTAAGAGATTAGCGACCTCAGGCTGTCAGGAACCAGAACAAGCCTCGTTCCTCCCCACTAACCTCCTGCCTTGTCAGAACGGACGTTAACGACCCTGGAGAAAGGGCTGCTCCATTAGGCAGAGGGCAGTCACAGCTCGGCAGATAAACACAAACAGCCACAATGATTGCTTCCGCCACGGAACAGTGTGACATTTGCGTCATAATTTGGTGGTCTCCTAGGAGAAGCAGCGTGGGATAACAACCAGGAAAACAGCCTAAATGACAGCACAGCTGCCCAGGCCCAGCTGAGGGGCTCTGGGGCGGGGGGCGGTGGGGGCTGGGTGCTCAAGCTCGCTCTCCACTCTGCATCTGATCATTCAGTCATTCACTGGCTCAGCCAACACTGCATCAGCCAAATTCTCCATTGTCACCCTCTCCTCTGACTCTCCCCTTCATCTCACGCTCCCTGACGCCTGCCCTCCCTGAAGACCCTGCGTCTGCTGTGGGGGGGGGTCTCTCTGCCTCCCCACGCTCTCATCTCCCAGCCTGGAGCTAAGACTGGCCGCCTCCCTGCTTCACACTGCGGCTGCTGGGCCACCATCCTCCCCTCTTCCCTCAGCCCCCAGCTTTGAGCCTGCATAACACGCTGCCCCCTGGGTGCTCCTGCTTCTCTCATCTCCCTGACCTCTGACCCTCAGGCCCAGCCCTGGGGCCTCTCCTCTTCTCTCTCAGTCCCTCCCTGGGGGCTCCCTCCAGCCTCCCTGGTTGATCTGCCATCCACTGGGCAACCCTGGATCCGTCTCTAGCCCAGACTTCTCTTTCGAATCCTAAACTCATAGGTCCACTGGTCAGTTCCACATGCCTACTTGGCTGTTCAGGGGTGGACTTCCAGTCCCCCAGCACCTGTCATTCCTGCAGCCTGCTCCATCCTTCTAGCGGCTCAGACCAAAAGTCTGGGGTCACTCTTGGTGTCTCCCTCCCTCTAACACCCACAGTCAATCCATCGGCAGGTCCTGGCTCCATCTTCAAAACATGGCCAGAATTATCCCGTCTCCCTGCCAGCACTGTTATCACCCTGGGGCCAAACTGTCTTCCTCACTTACTCCGATTAGGCCGGCCACTGTGTGTGCCCCACCTCGGCCCCAGCTGGCCCCACTCACCCCTGCTCATGTCACGTCCTGTTCAGGGAAAAGCCACCATCTATGGTCAGCCTTCAAGGCCTCTTCCTGTCCTGTCTCACAGGGGAGGTAAGGGAGGGAGCCGTAGGCTGCTGGGGGTGCAAGGTGGCAGGCGGCAGGGCCCGGGGCCTGTGCAGACTTTGGCTTTCACTCTGAGCAAGGCCAGAAGCCTCTTCCAGGCTTGGTACTGAGGAGAGACATGGGCAGCCCCTATGATATGTCTGCATGGTGGCCGTGGGGATAGGAGAGAGACGGGGGTGGAGGTTGGTCAGGGGACAACCCAGAACTAAGGATGGGCCCTGGGCCATGCTAGGACCATAGGCCGATGGGTGACAAGTGATTGGATTCTAAATACATCTTGAAGTTAGACAAAGTATTTCCCGACAGACTGGACTTGAAGTATGTGAGACAGAGGAGTCAGGAGGGGTCCTGGGATATGAGCCGGGTTGCAGGGAGTGTGGAGGTTACTCGAGGTGACCTGGCACCTGTTGGAAGCAGGGTTCGCACCCAGCACATGTGAGCAGAGGTCTTGGTTTTCTGACCGATGTTTTGATCTTGCTCAAGAGGCTTCTCCGGGACAGGAGGAGGTGATGGTGGGTGTCTTGGGGGCTGTGGGCCTCATCTCCACTCTGGCTGGACTGGGAGGAGGCGTCTATGTCCCCAGAGTCTGGACAGCAGGTGTCTTCCTGGACAGCCAGGCTCCTGCATCATTGGTGGGTGGAGGGCGACGTGGAGTTGCTGGACCCCTTGCTGTAGAACTGTCATGGCCACGGAATGTGGAGCCAAGGGTGGGCCCTGGGTGACCTTGCAAGTCACATGCCAGGAAACCCACTTGGCTGGGGGGTTCTCAGGGCCCTTGTGGAATACGGGGTCGGGGAAGGACAGTGCAGAGAAACCAGCCTGTGGTTTCATGTCACCTCATCAATCATTTGTGCCAGACAAAAATCACCCTCTTACCTTTCGGGACTATTTTAGGCTTGGCAGACCCATGAATATTTGATCAGGAAATAATTCTCTGCACAAATGCGGGAGGCGGGAAGCTCTGCATTGCCGGAGATACCTTACCAGGCCCCCTGTGGAAGGGGCCGGTCAGCCCAGAGCAGAACAGGCCCAGGGCTAGGCAGGCTCCCTGAGTCCAGGTAGGAGCAGGGCAGAACTGGGGGCTGATGGTGAGGGGTTCAAACCTCAGGGCGGTGGGCAGGCCTGGTGCTTCCTAAATGCAACTTTGCAACTCCCGGAACCTCTTTATAGGAAGAGACCCTGCAAATGCTTTCTGCATGAGCTAGTTTCTCCTGAAGGATGCATTGGAGTCAGAAGTTGTCTCAGACAATGCCCAAGGACTCTGCTGATGGCGATGTCCCCACCTCGGTGGAGACATTGGAATTACTGGTCTTTACTCCCATGCTGATGCTGGCTCTAAGGCATAACAGAGCCTGGCTCTGAGCCCACTGGCTGTTTCCTCCTCTCCATGGTCTGGGAGGCAGAGGCTGTTTTTAGCCCCAATTTAGCTCCCTGAAGACTGGCCCTCGGTTGTAGCAGGCAGGGTCACTGTGCAGTGACAGAGGTGCAGTGAAGGCACCGTCAGACAACGGGGGAGAGAGGCCTGACATCTGCTGCCCTCACTCAGCTGCATACACGCACCCACTAGCTACCATGTCCCCATTTCCACAGGGGATCAGAACGGAGGGGGCCTGTCCTGGCTAGGGCAGCTGCTAGTGACACACCCAGGATTTGAGCCAGGTCGGTTTAGGGCTGGGGAGAGAATCCTACCGCCCCTCCCCTGAGGGGTTTTCTGCCGCCTCTGTAAGTAACAGCCAAACCGAGCAGCTTAAACCGCCCAGATTTACTCCCTCCCCGTTCCTGAGCTAAAGGCAAAGTGTCCACAGCCTTGTTGAGGACCCCCTGCTGGCACCAGGGTGGTCGATGGCCTGGCAGGCCTGCAGGAATGGACAATTTTTATCTCCTAGTTCCCCGAGGCTGGAGGCAGCTGTGTGCAGACAAGGACCACGACCTGGCTTACAGGGTGAATAGGTCCAGCCCAGGGTGGCCCCTCCTGTCCTCAGAGCAGTTTGGGCTGGAGCTGTTCTTCTCAGGCTGGGAGGCTGCAGCAGGGAGGCCCACTGTGGAGGCCCAGCCTCCGGCCAGTTGGCCTGGGGGGACTGTGAGCTGCCCCTGCCCAGCTCCTTCCTCCTGGAGCTGACAGGAGAGGAGCCCCCTAGGAGGCTGCCTGGGGCATGAGGAAATTCCTAGAGCCCTTGCCATCCCTTCCAGGGGGATAAAAGCCACTGCCTGGGGTCAGGCCCTGCTCTGCCCTCACAGTTAGGTGGACTTGAGGACGCCTCATTTCTCTTTGAGTCTCAGTTTCCTCGTCTGCTGGGCTAAGGTATCCTATTCCTCACTGCAGTAAACATGAAATGGGACAGACGGGGCCCCCAGGGTCGCCGTGCTCAGCTGCTCCCCCCTCATCTCCACTTCCTGGTGATCTCTGGCCCTTGACTTTGCTCTGTCTCCTGTCACTCAGGCTCCAGCTTCCAAGGAACCCGTCCAGCTCCTCAGCCTGTCCACGTCTGCTGTCCAGATGTAATCACCTTTGATATGAATGTTGACACCACTCTGCAAAAAGGAAGGGAGAGATGGGTAGCCTGTTATGAAAATGTTATCTCAAAAGATTACTAACGAACTTATTATTTATATATTTTTACATCCAAGTAAAATTAAGAAGAAATCGAAGCAATTGTTAAACTTCAAGCTGTTATTTTTAAAAGATCTTTTTATGATAAAAAATGCTTCTGAAAAATATTAAAGGGTTAGAATGATGATAGATATTGATTCACCATTTTCAGGTGGTATTGATTAGCTCCCAGCTATAAAACAGGAGTCAGAACCCCACTTCCTCTCCCATCCGCCTGCCTTTCAGAGCACAGTTTTTATAGTGATGTCATTATTATTTTGACATTATTTCAGTTTAAAACATTCACATTATTTTCTGTAATCATAATTCCTATAATTATTTACTCTTTCTTGTTTATTTATTTATTTGAGATAGCTCTGTCACCCTGGATAGAGTGCTGTGCCATCATAGCTCATGGCAACCTCAAACTCCTGGATGCAAGCAATCCTCTTGCCTCAGCCTCCCAAGTAGTTGGGACCACAGGGGCCCACCACAACCTACGGCTAGTTTTTTCTATTTTTAGTGGAGATGGGGTCAGGCTCTTACTCAGGTTGGTCTTGAACTCCTGAGCTCAAGCAATCCACCTGCCTCAGCCTCCCAGAGTGCTGGGATTACAGGTGTGAACCACCCACTCTTTAAATTGATTGAATGGTGGCCAGTTCTTGATCTGGCTGGATTTGTAGTTTATTTATATTTTTTCCGAGCAGGGCTCCTGGAGCTCTTTCTATCAGTTGTCTGCGTTTACGGACAGCCTCCGGAAGTGATTAGTTTTCTGAGTCACTCTTTCTTCCGCAGGGAGGCTTCGTGGTCTCTTGGAATGAAGTGTTGCTGTGGAGAAGCCTCAGGCAGGCAGTTCTCTTCCCCCTTGCAAACAATTTTTTTTTTTTTTAATCTTGAATGTATTTGAAGGATTCTGTTTTCTTGAAATTTGTTACTTTGCTAAGAAATATGTGTGGAGCGTTCTGTAGCAGATTTTTCTGACAGGCAGAGTGTTCTTTTGAGTTTTGTATTCAAATCCCTTCTTCCTTTTAAAGACTCTCTCTCATCATTTGTAGCACTTTCTAGGGGCATAATTATCCTTGTGTTGCATTCTTTCCCACATCTATGAACTGCTCTCGAATTCTCTTGTGTCTGTCTTTGTGTTTTTTTTTTTTTTTGAGACAGAATCTCCCTCTGGTGCCCTGAGTAGAGCGTCCTGGCATCATAGCTCACAGCAACCTCAAGCTCTCGGGCTCAAGTGATGCTCTGGCCTCAGTTTTTTTCTATTTTTAGTAGCGATTGCTCAGGCTGATCTTGAACTCCTGAGCTCGAGCAAGCCACCTGCCTCGGCCTCCCGGAGTGCTGGGGTTCTAGGCGCTACCTTTTTCAACTCCAGTCACTGTGATTATCTTGAAGTTCTTCTCCATGTCAGTAATGCCGTTCTCGCCAGTGTCTATCTGTCCATTTATTTATTCCCTACATATTTATTAAGTGTCCACTATTTGCTGAACAAAGGCGGTACTGGGGAAAGAACGGGGAAGAAGTACCGCAGCAGAACAGGGGCGCCTCCCTCTTGGAAATGGCGGGGTGCGGGGATGATCAGCAGAATGAAGACAGCAAAGTGTGGGGGACATCAGGATGGGCTGCGGGGAAATGCAGCCGCTGCGACCGCAGGGTGGCCAGGAAGGCGTATCTGGGGAGGAGAAGTCTGAGCAAGGCCAAGAAGGAGTTTCTTCGCTGCCTCTCCTCTGCTAGCCCACAAATATGTATTGTCCTGAATTCCTTTCCTCAGCTTCCAAATCCCCCTTTTCATCTCGTCCTGTTGTCATCTCTCCTGTGAGTTTTGCTTTTGTGGACTCCATGTCCTCAGCCAGTGGTTCTCAGGGCTGTCCTTCTGTTGCTGATTTGCCTGGGCTTTCCCTCGCAGGGTGCCCTCTCCCCGCCCTCCTCTCGGGATGCGTCTGTTTGCGGTTGCCATGGCAGCTTTTCTTCTCCAGAGCTGGGGCACAGCTCCTCATAGTCTATTTGTTCTGGTGTATTGGTGAATTGCTCCCAGTTTCTCTTTTTATTTTCTCTCTTGTTTTCCTTTGAAAATTGCATCACAGTGTTTGCAGGATGACAGACACACATCACGATGACTTTGGGGGCTCTCCCTCTAGATTCCGGCTATGGTGGGCGTTCTCTTGTGGCCCCTGCCCTGGAGATGGTCGCAGAGGTGATGCCACCTGCGTTGGAAAACCCAGCCTGGTTTTCACCCTTGGGACACCCCCCAGTGCAGTGTGCGGCCCTGCCATCCACGTGCCCCTCTTCTCGGTCCCACCCCGCCATAGCTGGGCCCCTTCCTCTGTAGTCAGAAAGGGAAAGCTTAGAATAGCAGCCACTTTGCTGACTTCATAATGTTCAGAATGAGGGGTCAGGTGGAGGTGGGGGTGAGGGCACAAGAGGGCTGGTCTGGAAGGGGTAGACTTCGGTAATTTGGGATGGCCAGGTGTGTGGTGGGGTCACAGGTGGGAGGGCGATATTGCACACCTGTCTGAAGGAAATCACTCCTAGCTGGGATCAGGTGGGGGAAGTTCATGGGAGGAAGGGTCCTGAGAAACCAGAGGCCAGGCTGTTGGGAGAATCAAGTCTGGAAACATCTCGATGACTAGAAATTACATCAGGAGTGTCAGGCACAGGGAGGGTGGTGGGCAACACAATCTGACAGCACAGATTGGGTGGGGGCGCTGGGGGGCCAGTGAGGAATAAAGAGGCCTTGGTGGTCAGTAGCGGTAGGAGAGGGAATGGCCCCCCAAGAGGGAACTCCACAGGGGCAGCGGGGTTCTTGGCGATAGGCTGGATTTGGTCCAAGCTGAATTTGAAGGCCCAGGGCATAGTTGCTAGTTGGCAGAAGCCCTGGGGTGCCCTGGTGTGTGTGTGGGGGGCCTCACGGGGCTGAGTGATGGCCGGGGTCCTGGTGTCTGTGGGGACAGATGCCGTCAGGGACACAGGGCAAGGTGGGCTTCATCTCAATGCCCAAGTGAGCGGCGATGGGCCAGTGGGGGGCTGTCTTGCCCAGTCGGCAGGGTCTGAGCCCTCACCTGATTTCTGCTGCTGGACCTTGGGTATCCGGACAGCTGTCTTTTTTCTAGCGGATGGTTTTCTTCTGGCCCCTGACAGTCACTGACTCCTGTCCGTGGCCAGCAGGGAGGGCTCCCTGATTCCTGATTCCTACCCATGACCTCTTCAGTTCTGGGCACTCCTGGTATTCTTCCCTCCCTCCTTCCCTTAGTTTCCTAGAGATTTCTGTTTTCTCTCACTGCATCCTTATTCCACCCACCAACATTCGTCCCTGTTCTTTACTAGCAAAACTGTGACTTTTAGGTCCCAAACCTACTACATGTACTATTTATTGAAATAGAGAAAGAACAGGCTGTTGTGAAGAGTTTGGCCTTCAGATGGTTTTAAATCTTGGTCCACTCACTATCTGTGTGAACTTGAGCCTCAGTTTCCCCACTTGTAGGAGGGTGGCAGGAACGGAGCACACGTGGAACTTCACGCAGCTATTGTGGGCAGCGGCTCTTCATGCTGGGTGCAGACTGAAGGCAGGTGCTCCATGTGGCCGGGGCCGGGCTCTCCTCCTCAGTGACCCACCGGCCCCCACAGCAGCAGTAGTCCCCGTGGCAGGCTGGTGTTTGCTCCACACTGGTCTGACTCCAAAACCCTCTTCTCCAGGGAGCCTCTGGGCTTGCTGGCCAGGCTCTCAGAGGTCCTGGCAGCCACGGTCACTGCCACACTCAGGACCACAACCCCTCGCTCTCCAAAAGCACCGTGATCCCATCTCCTCCTCTGTGGGGTCAGCAAGGGTGTCGGCTCCCACTGGTGTCAGGCGAGAACAGGACAGAAACCTCCGCCTGGTGGAACTGACATTCTACAGGGGCGTCAGATGACCCCCTCAAAACTCTGTATTTGTATAGAGCACAGAGTATGGCAGACAGTCATTGGTTCCTTGAAGAAATATGAAGCATAGGATGCGGTGACACTAAGCAGAGATTATAGGAGGTGAGGGAGAGGCTTGCTGATGCCTAGGGACAAGTGTCCAGGCAGCCAGAACTGCTGAGCAAGGACCCTGAGGCTGAGGCATGCCTGGAGCCTGGGGGGTCACTTGGGGAGGGAGGTCACATCCGCCTCCAGAGGCAGTGAGGGTAGGGAACAGAGGCCGTGGGGGTGTGGCAGGTCTGTGTGCTGGGATGTGCTGCCAGTGCCACCTTAGGAAAAGGTCCGTGGCCTGGGACGCAGGGAGTGGGGCAGGCACAGGTCCGGTGGGAGCATCTCACAGAGACAGCTTCTGGGGGTGTTGGCCAGGGACATTGTGGTGTAGCAGGGAGAAACCAGGGGGTGGGGACCAATGATTTCTGCAGCCTGCGATGCCCACAGCATCCTTGTCTTGCCCTCTGTGTGAAGAGGTTTTAAAAACAGGATGCCACAGAGTCCTTGAAAGGGGTTTGAACTTTGCGAGGCTCCCGAGAGGCAGGAGGTTCCATGGTCCTGCCCTGCATCCTCCAGTCTTATTGGCCCTGGCCTCAGAAGGACAAAGCCCAGCAGTGACCCATACTTGCCCCCTGGGATCCTCAGTTTCCCCAGGGATGACTGAGGGCCTTCCGCTTTGCTTATGACCTCTAAGGAGGAGCAGGTCTGCGGGCGCCAAGTCCCCGTTTTTACTGGGTGTCTGTTATTGCTGGAAACAAACAGCAGTGTCTGTCCTGTCTCCGTTGATTAATGAGAGCCTGTCCTTGTTCCTTTCTGAGGCAGAAACACAAGCAGACCTCCCAGCGGCTGCTCCCTCTCTCCCTGCTCTGTGGGCTGGGGAAGAGGGAGAGGAGCTGCCCATCCTGGCTTGGACTCAGCCCCGGTCAGCGCTCAGGAAAGTGGGAGCCCCCCACCCCAAGGCTGCTCTGGCTGGGTGCTGTGGATGGAACCGAGTCCCTGTGCTGGGTATGTAGCTGTTCTAGTGGAAAAAGCAAGAAGTGGACACAACATCTTCACGGGTGGGAATGTTTGCAGGGGGCCATGGTGAGGTCCAGGAATGTGGTGGACAGGGGCTATGTTGTGGAGAAAGCAGTATTTTCTTTTTTTTTTTTTTTTTTTGCAGTTTTTGGCCAGGGCTGGGTTTTGAACCCGCCACCTCCGGCATATGGGACTGGGGTCCTACTCCTTTGAGCCACAGGCGCTGCCCAAGAAAGCAGCTTTTTAGCCGAGTCTTAATGTTTTAGGCTTGGACTGTCAGGAGTGTCAGGGGAAGGGAAATCCAGGCACAGGAAGTGGCAGGAGCAAAGGCAGGTCCAAAGAGTGGGCGCAGCAACAAGTCGGGGCTGAGAGGCGCCGAGAGAACCAGGGGAGCAGGAAGGTGGCTGCATCAAGAGCTGCAGTGAGGGGCTTGACTCAGGGCTGAGGGCTGTGAATGACATAGTCCGACCCCTGCTTCTTTACCTGCCTCTAGGGGAGAGACTGAAAAATACAACTTCCAAGCTTCCTGCCTCCCTTCCAGCCAGGCACAGCCATGTGGCTCAGCTTTGGGCAGTGAGAGGTGGGTAGAGCCTCCTGGGGTGAGGTTCCATTTGTTAATTAAAAGCCAAAGACTTCCAGGGAGATGGCTAGTGACTGTTAGCCTTTAGCTTCTCTCTGCTTTCTGCTTGGAATGTGGATGTGATGGTGGATGCACAGCAGCCATCTTATGACCATGAGGAGAGAGGCTGAGCAGAGGGGAATGGATCAGGAAGCCAGGAAGAAGTGAGCCCCAGTGAGCTTCCTGGGTTGCCCCCCAGCCCTGGGCTATCTGCTCCAGGGCAGCAGTGCTGTGTGGCTGAGCACACACATGGGCTGGTGGGGCACAGTGAAGCCCCCTGACCCACTCTGACAGCAGGAAGGCTTTTGGGAACTGCTGGTGCCTGAAGGCTGCTTAGGGTCCAGCCAGACTCTAAACCTCCCGCTAATGCCTGTTACCTCCTCCTCCCAGGACCTGGGTCTTGATCCCTCAGGCAGCCTCGGGCTGGCCTGAGGAAGGCACTGGATGTATTTTTGCTGCCTGAGAGAAGACTGGCTGCACCATCTCTCGGATGAGTAGTTTGAGAGCTGGAGCAGGGCAGGAGGAGGGGTGTGGTGGGGAGGCTGGCTTTGAGAAGCAGGGAGACTTCTGGGGCTGCTGGATCAGTGGGTCAGACATTAGGGTCTGGGCTAGAGTGTCCCCCCAGAAGGACCTTTGCTGGGTGAGATTATCCGATTGTCCTGGGGCTGCTGTGACAAATGACCACATACTAGGGGCTTAAAACAACAGTTGAGAGAATTCTCACTGTTCTGGAGGCCAAAAGTCCAAAATCTAGATGTTGGCAAGGCCATGCTCCAACCTAGACCCTCCAGGGGAGGGTCCTTTCTCTGTCTTCCAGATTCTGGTAGGCCGGTGACCCTTGGCTTGTGGCCACATCACTCCACTCTCTCCTCCACATTCACGTGGCTGCCTTATTTTATGTGACCCTGTGTCTTTTTTCCTTGTTTTATAAGGACACCAGTCAGTGGATTTATGCAGGATGCTCCCGAGAACCTCAACTAATTGCATCTGCAAAGGCCTCATTTCCAAATAAGATCACACTCTGAGGTTCTGGATGGCCATAAATTTTGTGGGCACACTATTCAACCCACGCAGGGGCTTTATGTGAGGCCTGGGTCCCGAGGCTGCTGCTCCCCGTCCCTCTAGGTGAAGGTCATGGAGCTGGGCTCAGAGCCCCTAGCCGTTGGCTATCTGGGCTCAGCCCCTGCCAGGAGCTGCCGTGCGCTGCCGTGGGTGCTGACCGTGGCTCTGCTCTGCTGCTTCCTGTAATTACGCTCCCCGCCCCAGAAAACCTCCCCTGTGCTCCGGGAGACGTCTGAACAATGCTGATAATGAGATCTGCTGCCCGAAATTACTTGTTTCTGAGGGTTGGCAGCAATTTTCTGTCCGGGAATAATTAACTCGAGGATTTGGGTAAAGCAAGTTAAAAATGAGGGAAACAGGTGGTGGAAAAGTCCATCTGAAGAGGATCATGAGCAAAGCCACCTGGGCTGGGATGGTGCGTGGGCCATGGCGGCGCAGAAGGGCTAGGGCCCGTTACCAGCCCACAGCCCACTGCTGGCTCCCACGGCTTCTGAGGGTGGTTCTGCTCCCTGATGTTGCCCTGGAGGAAGATGCGTGGGGTGACCCTGGGCTTGAGGCCACAAAATGTGGATTTGAGTCCTGACTCTGGCATCTACAGGGCAGTAGACCGGTATGAGGACCATGTGGCACAGTGTATATGACCTGTGAGCCTTGGTAGGAGATCAGGGAAAGTGGCAAGAAAAGGGTGTGAAGATGAATGGGAAGAGGGGCAGGGCCTGGGTTCTAGCCCTCCTAGCCACTTCCTGAGCCTGCCTGGAGACCCAGGGCAGGTATAAATTGGGGTATAACAGTAGGCATAGAGTGAAATGAGATGTGAAATTATCTCGTAGAGTGTAAAGGGCTGATCGTCTGCTTTATAAATAACAATAGGGAACCCCCAGTCACTGTCCCCTGCCTGCCCTTTCTCACTATTCCAATGGCTTTCAAAGAGAGATTTCTGGGCAAGTATCGTCTGGGAACTTGCTAGAAATGCAGAGTTTAGGGCCCCACCCCAGATGTACCCCTAATATCCACTCTCCCATTCTTCAGGGCTCCAACAGGGCCAAAGCTTGGGATGGGCACACTTCCTCTGGTAATAAAGCACTGCCATTTCTGGCCTGCCTTTGCAGGGAGATGTGACCTTAGGCTGAAGTTTTGGCTGGAAAGAAATAGGCAGAAATGTTGTTGAGACTTTTGATGGTTAAAGGGAACTGGCTCAGCTGGAGGAGTGGCCCTTGTTAACAGTCTGCTTTTCCTCTTCTAATCTGGAAGGAGAATGTGATGGCTGGTGCTCCAGCAGCTATTTTGGACCATAAAGTGACATTGAGGCCAGACATCATGTGTTGAGAATGATAGAAGAGACATAAATGTGTGAATGAATGAACAGCATCACTCCAGTTCTAGATGTCCTTCCCCTTAGCTTTTATGGATGAGAATGAGAATCTATCTTGTCTAAGCTTCTCCTATTTCAAAATTCTGTGTTATGTGGCTAGATCTATTCTGTCTGGTGAAGTCGGGAAAGAGGGCTTTCCATGGACAGTGGGAAGCTCCAGGAGGGGGCAGGTGGCTGGAAGCTGGACTGGAGCCCTGTAAGGAGCTCTGCACTGTCCAGGCCCAAGGCTATTGGAACTCGGCTGAACAAGACAGCTGGTATCTTCTTCAGCCTCTGAGCTGCAGTTGCCCATGGTGCAGCACTGTGGAGAATATGCAAATAAGATGTGGCAGGGATTTATCAGGGGATCAGGTGGCCCTGACAGCATCATAAGACATTAGGCAGTGCCTCCGGGCGAAGGAAATGGGGGGCCAGCTCTTGTCATCAATCTCCTAGAGGGACAGAGAAATGGAGGTGAGGCCAGGGAGATCAGGAAGGGACAGAGAGCACAGGAAGCATGGGGAATCTCCTGGGGCTCCCAGGCTGGAAGCACCAGGGAATTTTAGGGATGTCCTGGGCATCAGGGTGTGGAGCTATGTCTTCAAGGAGGTACGTGCTTCAGAGTTTTATTGATTCAGGCCCCGAATCTGAGGATTGAAGCCCTCTTTCCTTCCCCTGAGAGGCAGGGAGGTGGATGAGGGGGATCGTACCTTCGGCCTGCCTGCAAGTATTCATGGGATTCAACAGAGGAAACGCCAACACCTGCTCCCATCTGCAGTCACCTGCAGGCCGCCCCAAGGTTTTCTTGTGCTGGTGACAGTAGCCTGCATTTACCGAGGGCTCTGGGACCAGGGCAGGGCTCTCAGTTCCTCACGACAAACCCCAGAGATTTCCTCTCCATTCCATAGATGAGAACGTGGAAGCACAGAGGGAAGTCACCTGCCCAAGGCACACAGCTGGTCCATAGGGAGTGAGATCTCAGACCAGTTCAGGCAGCTCTACACCTGTACCCGTGGTGATGATCTGTTGCCCAGGTGAGCGTCCCATTTCCCTGGCCTTCTGTGAGGACCAGTCTCCACTCTGAAATCCCTGTTCAGTCCCTTCTAGGGTCCACGTGTTCTCTAGGGAGCCTGGTCTGAGTTCTGGGCAACCTCTCCATGTGGCTGTGGCCCTTCTTCCATCTTTGGGCTTGTACCTAAGAATCTAAGGGCCTGGGATACACCCCCTGGGGGTGTGGATCCTCTTGTGGGGGTGAGAGAGGATACCCTACATTTGTACTCCCTTCTAAAAGGCCTCAGCCACGTGGCACCTGGCTTCCTCACAGGTACCTTGGGCTCCATCGCAGCCTCCTCTCCCTTCTCCCCCTTTTTCCCCTCCCCGTCTTCCCCCTTCCCTCTCCTCCCCAGCCCCCCTCCCTCATGCTCTGCATTCCCTGCAGGATGTCAGCTCCCACGAGCAGGTGTTTGTTCTCGTCTGCTGTGTTTGCTGCTGGGTACTCGGCACCCAGAATTGTGTGGTGCGCGGTAAGGTGCTTGGCGGGTGTTTACGACTGACCAGGTGAACGTGCCTGGGGGGTGGGAGGAGTGGATCTTAGTGCCAGACTCTACTAAACTGCGTGGCCCAGACAGGTCACAGGGCCTCCCTGAACCCCAGCCTCTACTTCTGTACAACCAGGGAAACAACATTGACCTGACTTGTATTCAAGGGGCAGGGCAGTGGGGCCGTTCCTGAAGCTCCTGACTTCTCAGCCAGAGTGTGTCCAGGCTCCCATCTGTGGGGCTTCCAGCCTCACTGGTCAGGCATCCACAACACATTTAATTTGATTTAGGGAGGGAAATCTCTATTTTTTGGTGGTGTTAACATTGATGGTCTATTTCCTGCTCAGTGCTTGGTGCCAAGTTGGGATTAATGTAGAAAAATTAGTATTATCAGGGCTGTGTTTGGAGCCATCTCTCACACTGCGGTCCATGACACGTTAATTAAACTTGATAAATGCTCTTGTCTAAAGATAACTTTTGAACAAAGGATCCAGTCACCCACTTATTAGTTGGCTACATGCTCCGGTAAATTGCGTGGGAGGCATTCAGAACTCCTTGGGCCTGTGGCTGGGGACTGTGGTACTCTGCCTTGGAATGGGCAGTAGCACTAAGGCAGGTGCCCCATGCATCTCAGGGGCTGGGCAGGGTACTAGGGACCGGGAGTGACAGGACAGGCATCTGAGCCAGCTCCCAGCAGGGCCTCTGCCCTCTTCCACTTGGCAGTTCCCTTCTCCTGCCCCTTCCTGCCCAGCACCTGCTATATCACTAATCCTCCATCCCATAATGAACACCATCAGGGAGTCTGCAAATACAACTTTTGTCCCCCACTTGGAACTGTCTTTGGGCATCCATCCTCTGTGGCATTGTCTTTGCGCCATTCTGCCCCTGGCACACCTGTCCCCCAATGCTGGAAAAAATGTGGATATGTGAAGCTACTCCCAGGAGCTCAGCCACAGAACATAGCTTTCCTGGAACTAGCAGCAGGGGCACCCAAGGGCCTGTTGGCCGAGGCACCCTGTAGTACTGAGCCCCAACCAAGACCACTGAGGGCAAGACACAAGGGCAGCTGGGTGTCACTGGGAGCAAGGGCACCACCCCAAAGACCACCAAAGGCAGAAGAGGAACATGTGGAGAAGGACATGGGTGGTCTTTGAGGGTCACTGAGACCTTCGTCCATCCCCAGCAGACTCAGCCCACTCCATTTGCAGCAGCCTCTCCTCGGATTCCCCAGAGGGGGGCTGTGCCTTTGGCTCTTAGCCCACTGGGGTGTTGCTCTGAGAGAGAGTTTAAAAAAGTGAACTTAAGGCCTGGCAGTCCAGCTCGGGTCAGCTCACGGAGCCTGGGGAGCCATGGGCAAGCTTAAAAGCAGGGGAGTGGCACATCTCAGAATGTGTAGGCTGCCTGCTCTGTGCAGATTGGCTGGGAGGGCCTGAGGCTGACAGCTGGGGCACTGCAGAGAGGTTTGCTGAGGCAGCCTCCATTGGCAACTGGATACGGGAGGCCTCTATGCTTGTTCACAAAGTGTTTTCATGACCCTTAATTCACTGGATCCCCAGATCAGTAATGCTAAGAAGGGTGGATATTGGTGCTAGATCACAGGGGGTTATTCTTCACCCCTCCCCCCTGTGGCTGCACCCTCCACAGTGGGCAGCCCCTTACCCTGTGAGTAGGGTGGTCAGCCCAATTCTGACCTGGGGCTTGGCCCTATGACCTGCTTTGGTCACTAAAATGAAGCAGAAGTGACCATGCGCCCCTCTTGGGCAGCTTCACACTCTCTGCTTGCTTTCCTCACCTCCATCATTGCCAGCTCAGCCCCGGGGGGGACAAGGGCCACTTGGTCCCATCGCCAACAAGTGGTCACTTCCCACAACACAGTTCAGCCCAGTCATGACCAGAAGAACCATACAACAGAGCCTGGCCTAAATCGCTGAGCTGTGTGCCAAATAAACACATATTTGAAGCCCCTGAATTTGCGGGTAGTTTGTCAGGCAGCAGTATTGTGGCAGTGAATACAGATTTCTCTCCCCATTTTAAAGCTGAGGCTGGGTCTTTTGAGTTCTCATGGCCAGGGGTCCTGGCCTTGAGGCTTGTGTGTCTTCCCAGTACCATGCAACCTCTCAGTGCTGGTCTCAGAGGCCTCCACTCCCAGACCAATAGAAAGGTGGCTTTGCTGGGGCTCAGGCGGCAATGGCACAGGGGTGTGGCCATGTGGCTGCTCTGCTGCCAGCCTGCTCACTAATCTCCACCCCTGAAGTTCCCACTGTGGGCCGCTGTAGCTGGGGAGCGGAAACATCATTATCTTTAAGCCACAGCAGCAAGAGTCTTAATTTGATTCAGAGGCTTGAATCTCGGCACATAACTAGCTTTCACTCGGGAGGCAGGGCCACCCTGGATCGGCTTTGTGAAGCTGAAAATGAAGAGGAAAAGGCCACTGGGGGTTATGAAGAATGTGGTGGCATTTGTGACAGATGGCAACAAAGCTAAGTTTCCAATCATTGGGCATGAAGCAGTTCTTTGTTTGTAACTTGGTCTTTTCAGAGCACATGAGTTTGGGCCTCGTTATTTCTCTGCAGGCCAGTGGCAGCCAGCTGGAGTGGTGGCTGTGCAACCAACCTCGGCACACCTCCTCCAGCTGGCCCGCCCAGCTTGCGTCCCTGCTGTGCGCTCAGTGGTGGGGTATAGGAAGGGGACAGTAGGCCAGTGTGGCAGACAGGTCTGTATGTGGCCATGGGCATGTTGCTCCCTTCTCTGGACTTGGAGCTGTCCTTTGCTGCCCTCCATATCAGCTGCCCATGGGACTTGGGGGAGGAAATGGAAGATGCTAGAGAAAGCCAGGCCTTGAGGCTCGCAGAGGTCAGCAGCCCAAACCCTCTGGCTGGGATTCCTGGCTGCAGGACAAGAGATGAGCTGTCCAGCCCAACCTGCCTGGTGACAAGACATCCTTCTACCTCCTTGAGCCTCAGTCTTCTCATCTGTAAGATGGGCAGGGCTGTGGCAAAGGCTATGTGTCTCCAGGTATGGAGAAAGCTCGCCCAGGCTGGCACACATGGGCTGTCTGGAGACACTGGCCGTGTCGTCTCCTGTGGGTAGGCCAAGCTTCAATGTGGGGAGGGGAGGGTACTGAGGGGGTGACACGGCTGGTGCCCTGCACAACCTGGGGTCCACTCAGCCCGTGTCTACTGCACCTCTTCCCCATCCCTCCGAACCCCCAGCAAACCTGCCTTCGTGGACCTTCTCTTTCCTGATGAGACTTTGGATGAGCTGCTTTTTTTAGCGTCTCCAATCAGGCTGGCATCACACTTGGCTATTGTTAGCATCTCGGCTCGACGCCTCCTTTGGAAAGGAATGAGCTCATCCTCCCAGAGGTCCTCGGTCACTTTCCACGAGACTCAGCAATGCCCAGACCCCTCTTCTCTCGTCCCCCACCCTGGGTCCGAGCAGGGACAGGGACAGCACTGAGAGTGGGAAGAAGAGTTGGGACTGAACTGGGAGGAGGAAGAGAGCAGGGAGCCGATGAGCCAGGAGCACCTGCCACGTGCTCTGGGCGGCCTCCCTTCTGCCAGCAGTCTGTCCTCGTCTCGGGCAGCACCTCGCGCTTTTCCTTCGGGGAGCCAGCTCTCCCCCTTCGTTAGTGCTGCTATATTCTCCAAACCCCTGCTGGCGTGACCGGGGCCAGCCCGTCAGGTGAGTGGCTCAGGAACGAGTACGTGGCCCAAGCAGGCTGTGCCACTCTCCACTGTCCTCCTTAAACAGAACCTGTTTCGTTGGAGTGGTAATGTGCTCCCTTCAAAATAGTGCTACTAGGGTCCCTTGCAGCTAGGAGTGACCATGCCAGCTCCCTTACTTATCAAAGGGGATGGTCTCAGCGGCACAAACCCTTCTTCCTGCCTGGACTGAGGATCTGATGCTCAGAGCAGGAACAACCACTTTTTTTTAAAATTTTTTTTTATTGTTTTTAAATTTATGTTTTGTTTCAAATTAATACGAAGGCACCAAGGAACAACCACATTTTAACCATGAGGTTAAAAGGTGCAAAAATTGGGCCTTCTAGGAAAGAGATGGTAGCACAGACACAAACCCGTCCACTTGCCTCTTTGTGAAACCTCCAGCTGGTGGTGAAGATCACGTCACAGGCCTTACCCTCAATTACTAAAAGAAAAGTAGAAAAGGCCAAAGGAACATTTTGGAAACTGAAAACCTCTTCCAGGATTTCTTTAGCAATGCCTACAAATAAAAAGATATATTTTCCCCCTTTCTTACAAAAAGAACGCATAGTCTGTTAATTTAAATTTGGCCGAAAGCTGCCTCCATAGGTAGCAAACTACCATTTAATTTAAGACTATATTTTTGTAATAAGTAGCTGAGTTTCAGGCAGTCATGGCTGCTGAGCTCTTAGATAACTTAAAGCTGTAAGGTACTCAGACTGTTCAAGTAAGGCAAAT